>VZSG01001889.1:10096-24923 GCA_013398315.1 Nothoprocta pentlandii
CGGGCTCCCCGGGGCAGGGGGACGCGCGGGGCCGGTGCCCGGTGGGCCGGGGGTGCCGGCGGCGCTCGGGGGCGCTGGGGTCTCCCTTAGAGCGGGGGGCAGTTGACCTGGTGCCGGATGCCCTCGTTGCAGAGCAGGGCGGCCGCGCGCTCCTCGTTGTCGCCGTGCTGGCACTGCATGTAGCTCATGCCGTGCGGCGAGTAGCTGTGGTGGCACACGGTGCACGCGCGGGGCATGGTGCCGCCCGTGCTGCTCCTCGGGGGGACACGGAGAAATGAGCGCCCGCGGCGCCCGCCGCTGCCTACCCGCATCCTGAGGGCACCCGCTAGCCCTCGCTGGTGCCCATCAGCCCCCACTGGCACACGCTGGTGCCCATCAGCACCCACCGGGGCACATCGGTGTTTGGTGGCACCCCCAGGTGCCCAGGGCCACCCACAGCACCCATTGACACCCACTGGTGCCCATCAGCACTCACTGGTGCACACTGATGTTTGGAGGCGCCCATTGGTGTCCATCAGCACCCACTAGCACCCATTGGTGCCCCTCAGTACCCATTGGAGCACACTGGTGTACGAGGGCACCATCAGCACCCAGGGGCACCCACTGGTATCCACCAGTACCCATTAGCACCCACTGCTGTACACTAGTACCCACTGGTGCACACTGGTGCCTGGACACCCACTGGACACCCGCTGGTGCCCATCAGCACCCACTGCAATCATCAGTTCCCATCAGTACCCACTGGGGCACACTGGGGTCTGTGGCACCTGTTGGTTTCCACCAGCACCCACTGACTCCCCCCGGTGCCCATCAGCACCCACGGGCCCCTGTGGCTATCCCCCTTGGCCCCCAGCGCCCAGCAGCACCCAGTGATGCCTGGTGGTGCCCAAGGCGCCCGCGCGCGGTGCCCGCTCACCTGCAGTCGCTGCACGTGCGCTGGCACTCCTTGCGGCGGTAGCGGCAGATCAGGGCCCAGATGAGGAGCCCCAGCAGCGTGAGGAGGAGGAGGGAGCCCAGGATGGAGCCCACGATGATGCCCGCTTGCCTTCCCCCTGCCGGCGCCACAAACCCTATCACCGCCGGCCTCCGCCGGCTGCCTACGAGTGGCCCCGCTGCTGGGCAGCTCTGCCCCGGGGAGCGCGGCGCCGCCGCGGTGCCACCTCCGCGCGCGGGCACCTACTTGGCCTGGGGTCGAGGCTGAGCTGGCACGTGGAGTAGCCCACGCGGTTGCTCACGCGGCACTGGTAGACGCCGGCGTGCTGCTCCGACAGGCCGCGGATCAGCAGGTCGCCAGGAGCCCGTCCTGCGCGGGAGAGACGGGGTGCTGCGGGACCCGCCGCGGGCACCGCAGGTGCCCGCGGACGCCCCTGGGGATGGGCGCGCGCACATGCAGGCGCCCAGGGGTGCGGGTTGCAGGTGGGTATGGGCACCCATAAGCGTGGGACACACGGACTCTCACACGCACGAGCACACGCACACGTGGGGCCATGCAGACATGAGCGGGCGCTGACACAGGTGCACGAGCGCACGGGTGCCAGCGGAGACGGGCGCTTACAGTCAGGGGTGTCCACACACAGCGCTGGACATGGGTGCCAGCAACACTCACCCATGGGCACCCACAGGCGCACGCGGACATGGGCACCCACGCACAGGGACACCCCTCTCCTCCCTCCTGCCCCCCGGCACCAATGGCACCCTGCTCACCTTGGACAGTGCCCGAGGGCAGGCGGCCCCCGCCGTAGCCATCGGACTGCTTGGCCCACTGGTAGGCAAGGGGGCTGGTCCCTCCTCGGCTGTAGCAGCGCAGCAGGATGCTGCTGCCCTCCGCCTGCTCGCCCTCCGTCCAGCACTGCGGCGCGGCCGGTTTCTCTGCGGGGACGGAGGCGCCGTGAGCGCCGCGGGGCGCAGGGCAGGGCGCACGCGGGCCCCCCCGCCGCGCTCACCTTGCACGGTGACGATGACCTCGTGCACGGCCACGGTGTTCTTCTTCACCCGGCACTGGTAGGTGCCCGTGTCGGAGACCTGCAGGTCGGCCAGGCGGATGGAAGCGTCGTACTGGCTGGGGTCGTTCTGCACGAAGGCCACGCGGTTCTGCAGCCCGGAGCCGCTGCCGTAGTTCACGTGGTGGTCGTGGTAGGACAGGAACTGAGAGAGGGGCGAGCGGTGAGGCCGGGCAGGGCGGGCGCGGGCTGCCAGCGCGGGGGGAAAAGCCCCGGCCACTTCCGTGGGCAGCCGTCCCAGCCGGCAGCTCGGCCCTGCCGGGTCCTTCCCCGGTGCTCCTGGCCCTTCCTGACCCACATTGCTCTGTCTGCTCCTTCCTGATCCTGCTCTACCCGCCTGGTCCTGCATGGTCATCCCCGGTGCTGCCTGGTCGTGTTGGGTCCCTCCCGGTCCTGCCTGCTCATTCCCAGCCCTGCCGGGTCCTGCCGGGTCCCGCCGGGTCCCTCCCGGTCCTGCCTGCTCATTCCCAGCCCTGCCCGGTCCTGCCTGGTCCTTCCCTGCCTGCGGCTGTGGATTCAGCTGGACCAGGGACCCTGTGCAGGTGCCGGGGGCTCTGCAGGTGCCGGCACCAGGGATGCTCTCCCTGAGCTGCGCAGAGAGGGAAACTGAGGCACCGAGTCCAAGCCGAGCCCGCGAGCACCGGCCACACTCACCACGTTCTCTGGGCCAGTCCGCTCCGGTGTTATCTGGATCCACTCGATGCCCAGGTCCTGGGGACCGTTGTCTTCGGGCTCGAGGACGTAGGGGCAGCCCAGCTTAACGGAGTCACCCTTGGCCAGGTAGAGCACCTCCCGGCCCTTGCTGTTGATCCTTACAGCCAGCAAGAGAGCTGCCAAGAGAAAGGCACCGGTGTCACCGCCCGGGAGCACGTGGGTCCCCACAGCCCGCCCAGAGCCCTGGCACCCACAGCCCGTGTCCTGGCACCCGACCCGCTGGCAGCAGGGAACGGGCATCTTGCAGGGAACAGGCTTCAACTGGAGCCGGGAAATCCATGCGGTCCGGGCATCCTGCCGGGATTGGGCACCTGCCGGGACTGGGCACCCGCTGCGGCGGTGGAGCCATCGGCACCGCGTGGAGGTGGCAAGTTCAACACCCTCTACCTCCATCCTTCCATCTCCATCCTGCCAACCCCGTCCCGGCACCCCGGGGATGCTCTAGGGCTGGGCACGGCCACCTGCATCCTCAGGAGCATCCTGAGCGGGACGGCGCCGGAGCGGGAGCGCGTGGCATCCCTCACTGGCAGCGCGGCGCGGTGCAGGAGCCCGGGGGCGCCTACCTGGCATGAGACCCAGGAGCAGGAGCAGGCGGGTGCCGTGCCCTGCCATGACGCTGCAGCCGTGCGGGTGGACGCGGGCAGTGCGGGACGAGCGGCAGCGGAGGAGGCGACGGGGAAGCCCGGCGCCCGGCGCCGCTTTTACATGCTGGGCCGGGGCGCTCCTCCCTGTGGGGCGGATGCCTTTGGGATGACTGCGTGGCTCCAAGCTGTGAGTGAGCGATGCCGCCCTGCTCCACTCCCTACCTGCTAATTAAGCGCTGCCATCCCACGGGCTCCTTTCCAGGTGGCGCCGGGATGGGGGCTGCTGCAGGGGGCACGGACAGGGGCCACCCGGTGAAGCTGGGGCCGCCCGGTGAAGCTGGGGACACCCGGTGAAGCTGGGGCCACCCGTGCAGGCGAGCGGAGCAGGGAATGGCAGGATGTGCCCCCACGGTGCCCGGTTGCCTGGTGCATCAGCGTGGCTGGTGGGAAAAGTTGCCTGGGACCCACTGGAAGCAGCTTTGCACCCTAGTGATGCGGAGCGCGGCCCAACACAGATCGCCAAGGGATTTTGGTGTCCCAGCAGGACTCAGGGGCATCGGAGGAGCTTAAAGGTGTGGTTCGGTCATGGGGTTAAGGTGTCCCAGTGTTCCCTCCTGCAGTCCTGCCCCTTGGTGAGTGGGCACCGGGATGGGGACACCCGCAGAGCCCACGTCAGTGCTGTGGGTCCCACGGAAATGCAGCGCTATGGCCAAGCTGGTCCCCCATGCTCTTGGCACGGGGACACGGGGGCACCATGGCCATGAGAGTGCAGATTCCCAATCCATGCATTGTGGATGGGAGCAGACGTGCAGCGCCAAGCGCAGCGGGAGAGCTGAGGGATGAGCATGAGAGATGTTTAAAACTGGCCCTGATCTGAGGATAGGACCTGGGGACAGGGATGCTCTGCAGCCGGGCTGGAAGACTGGGAGACAGCAGAGCTCTGCAGTGGAGGTCAGAGGAGCTGGGGACAAGGAGGCTCTGCGGTGGGGATGCAAGCTTTGGGCCAGCGATGCTCTGCAGCGGCGGGGCAGGATTTGGGAACAGGGATGCTCTGCAGAGGGGATGCAGGATGCCAGGACAGGATGCCCTGGAGCTGGTGGAGGAGGTCGGGTCAGGATGCGCTGCCCTCTGGGAAGGCCTTGGTCACAGAAGCCCTGGGACCCCAGCGCACAGGGATGCCCTGCTCCTGTGACCCAGTCCCTAAGCCCGGCTCATCCCCGCGCAGGGCAGCACAGAGGAGAGTGGCGCTTTCCAGCCAGCAACTGCCCAAACCAGCCGGGCAGCACCGCCCGGCCGGTCCCAAACCCTCCCCGGGGCCACATGCTGCTCCATTTACTGGCCCGGAGCTGAGCTCACCGGCTGCCGCTCACCCTGCGCTGGCCGGCGCCGGGGCCGGGGGCCGAGCGGAGCACGTGCTCGGCGTCCCCAAGGCTGGTGACTCCCGCATTCCTCGGCGCGGGCACCCCTCTCGCGCAGGAAGGGTGGGGAAGCGGCTCCACCCTGGGGAGCCAGTGGTCAGGGCACCCTTGGCCGGGCGGGAGCAGTGGCTTTGAAGCCCTCCAGGCTGAGCCTGGCCTAGAACAAGGCTGGGACTTCCTGGCTGGAGCGGTGACCGAGAGTGACACGGCCAGCGGGCTCCGGGCAGCCCTGGCACTGCTGGTGCCTTCCCGACTGGCTACTGGGGCCAAAGTCCCGAGGGGGCTTGGGTGGCATGTGCCAGGACGGGCTTCTTGTCTATATTTAAGGTACCTCCTGGGTGCCCTGCAGTGCCAGGGCTCTCTATTACTGAGATGAACTTCCCAGCCCAGCAGGGCCTGGCTCCGTCGCTCCTTGGAGACACAGGAGCTGAAGGAAAGAGCCAGGGAAGAGCCAACAGGAGGCTGCGACATCTCTCCAGCTGCATTTCTCCTCCGGGAGCGGCGCTCAGCTCGAGCGGAGTCCTCCAAGCCGTCTCCCTGCCCTGCCTGGTCTCACCTTTGCTGGCCCTCATTATTTTTCAGCTATTCATCAGAGCCACTCCTGGGGATCCCGGCCACCCGCCCTGCCCGGCCGCAGCGGCTGCCAGGCCCAAATCCTTAGAGTGTTTGCATCGAGCTCTGGCTTCTCGGCTCTGCCCCCGGAGGAGGCCACTGCAGCAGAGCCTAGAGGTGAAATCTGGGGGAGAAAACGGCACTTTCAGGGCTGGCGGAGCTGCGGGGCAGTGACAGCCCCACATCCACCCTGAGCAGCCCTGTGAGTCAATGTCAAAGCTGTGTGAGTAGAAGAGCCCACCTGGTTCATGAGGGACCTTCCCGAGCCACCTCACCTGGCCTGGGAGTATCCAGCCTGCCCTGACTTGCTTTGGTGCTGATGGTGACAGCTGCTGCGCAGCCAAAGCAAGGGCCTGGAGACGCTCTTGTCCCCTCTGAGGACACAGGCTGCCTCTGACACCTCTTCCTGCCAGGCGTGGAGATACAGATGTGGGATCAGCTTCCCGTTGTCCCTCAGAGCGGGAGGGAGATGGGACAACAGCCTTTCAGACTACTCAGGCTCATGGAGCGACTCCCAGTCTGCGATCCCAAAGCAAGCAAACAATGAAGGGCACCGAGCGTTCCATAAATAACTCCCTTTATAAAAATTCAGTCTAAGAAAATAGAAACTCTTAAGTTGCTGGGGAAACAGCACTCGCTTCCTTGCAGGGCTGAGCCAGGCCCGGGGCTGCCCTTGCTTCGCTCAAAGCCTTCCGCTCCACCTGGGCACAGTATTTCTCCGGGATGCCAGAGGCTCTGCAGAGGGAAGAGAAACCATTAGGTAGCCCGCGTTGCACCAGGGCTGGGGTTTCAAAGCACAGCCTTGGAGCAGATGTTGTTTGAAGAGCATCTGAAGGATCCTCCTGCCTCCCGGGAGGTTGGGGGGTAGAGGTTCACCAGGAAGGGTTTTCTGTGATGCTGGGAAACGGGCTCCAGGTACCGAGGTGGTCCCGGAGGGCCCCTTACCTGAGCTCCTGCATCTTCTGTCGCTTGAGCTCGGTGAGGCGCTCGCTGCGCTGGCGAGCCTCCTCCTGCAGCCGCCGGCCCTCCTCGAAGGCGGCGACGCGCTCCTGCACCAGCTTCTGCTGATGCTCCCGCATCTGGCGCCGCACTTCGTTGGCGTGCGCGAGCTGCAGCGCTGCCCTCTGCGCCTCCTCCACCTTCTCCTTCTCAATCTGCTCCCGCTGGGCCCTGGAGGACACCTCGGGCCACATGAACGGCTCTCCCGGCAGCCCGTGCCCGCCTGCCAGCCCCGCTTGCTGGGCCTCGGCCAGCGCCAGAGCTGATTTTTGTCACCGGCCGCCGAGGCAGCGCCCCGCTCCGCAAGGCAGGGACCGGCCCGTCGCACCACCGCCGCTCACCTGAGGATCCTTTCGAAGTCGTCGCGGTCCTGCTGCACCTGCACGGCCACGCTGTGCTCCCGCGCGGCGATCTGCTCCAGGCGGCTCTGCTTCAGCATGTTGTCCGTCTCGGCCTTCTTCCGCGCGGCCTCCTTCTCCTTGCGCCGCCACTCCCGCTCGGC
Organism: Nothoprocta pentlandii; assembly: GCA_013398315.1. Classification (NCBI taxonomy): domain Eukaryota; kingdom Metazoa; phylum Chordata; class Aves; order Tinamiformes; family Tinamidae; genus Nothoprocta; species Nothoprocta pentlandii. The sequence continues at coordinate 16,926 of VZSG01001889.1, forward strand.
AGCCTCCTGGCTGCGCTTGGCCCTCAGCGCGTCCTGCCGGCAGCAGAGCGGGGAGGCTGGAGCACCCAGCAGCAGAGAGGACGGGGTGGGTGGGCAGCTTTGGGGAATCCATCCTCCTTCCACGTTGAGGGGAATCCATCCGTGGCTTGCCCGTGTCCTGGAGCCACCACGACGGAGCTGCTCCCGCTCACCTCTCGGTGCGGGAGTTGGGATGTCCTAGTGAGCATCTGGGGAGAGCGATGCTACTGGGCAAGGACTTGGCTGCCCACCTGCAGCTCTGGTGTGTTGGGAGGCATGAGGAGATCCCACCACCTTCTCCCGGGGCTGGGAATGCAGCACGACACTGTTCCCACTGGGCTGAGGGCTGGGGGGCTGGTTTCATGAGCTGGTGTCTATTTTTCAGGATGTTTCCTGGCACTTCCCAGCTCTCCCAGAGGCAGGGGGGAGGCAAAGAGCTATTCAGCCCTCGCTGTTTCATCCGGCCTCTGGCCCAGGGGCCTTCACAGCCACTGCCCAACTCCAGGATAGCGCCGGTCTCTCCCAGAGCTGGATCTGCAACCCTCCAGGTATATCCACCACATCCAGGGAAGCTTCCTCGTTGCTGGGGTGGCCATGAGGGAGGTGACAGGAGAAGCTAGGACTGCATGGGAGCAAGCTGCAGTCACTGCAGGGCTGCTCACCTTCTCTGCCTGGTAGTCCTGGGCTCTCTCCTGCAAGGCCCTCAAACGGGCCGTCTCCTTCTCCTTCTCCCGACGGATTCTCTCCTGTTCAGCCTCAAACTCCGCTTCCCGAGCCTACGTGGGACAGAGCCTGGTGGAGCACAGATGGACCACACCGGCCAGCTCACACAGGTGCAGAAATGCTAAGGTCCTTGCAGAGGACCTGGGATGGGATGGGACAAAACTGGAGGGTTTCTCAGCGTGCTTTTTTTGACGCCCAGCAGGTTGCAAGCTGCTTTGGGCAGGGGTTGGCGATGCCACCTGGACTCTCCACCCCAAGTACCATTTTCTGCCTCTGGTACTCCAGCACCCGCTGATCTGCCATCTTCTCCCGCTGCAGCTGCTCCTCCTTGAGCCTCTGGTTTTCATTGTTGATACGTTTAATCTCAGCCTGGATTTTCCTCTGCTGCTTATGCTTGCGCTCCAAGTCCTGAAAAAGGCGAGAGGCAGAGGGTGGGAGGGGTGACAGGGAAGAGGCCACGTGCAGAGCACTCCCTTTGCTCAGCAACAGCACTCAGGTTGTCCAAGGGCTGATCCGTTCAAGTTCACTTTCCAAGGAAGCTTCTCACAGCTTCTCCAGAAGGGACCAGAGCCTTCATTCTGCTGGCTGTTGCCTCCACACATTGAATCTAACTTACCCAGCACTGCGACTCCCTTCCAAGGAGCTCAAACTCTACCTCCAGCCCCCGTTACTCCCCAGTGGCTCCCCGGTTTGTGCCTGTCACACCTGCAAGTCTTCCATCTGCATCTTCTTCAAGCACTCCAGCATCTCCTCAGCCTCCTGGTCCCGCTGCTCGGCTCTCATAGCCCTCTCCTCTGCATTCTTCTCAATCTGCTTCACGAGCTCCTGCCTCCCTCTGTAAAGAAGAGGCAAAAAGAAGGGTTCTGTCTGGCTCAGCCCCAGTGCCCAACGCAGCCGCGTGAGCACAGACGTCAGGGGAAGCCCTGGCTACAAGGGCCCCTCTGCAGCCCGGTGCTCCCTGCTCCAGCTGCTGTGCCTGGGAGATGTGGCACCAAGTCGTCATCCTTCCTCCCGAGTCCCCTGGGAGGATGGATGCCTCTGTGCAAGGAGGAACCTTCCCGCTAACCTGATGAGCTGCTGCTTCCTTTTGTGCTCCAGTTCCTCCTGCCTCTCACCGGCCTTCTGTCTTTCCACCTCCATCATTCGGGCCAGGCGCTTCTCCTCCTCCTCCAGCTCCTTTGTGATTAGCTGCTTCTCCAGGATCTGGGTGTCACGGATCATGTGGCACTTGGCATTGAGGATCAGCTGTGGGGACAGCAGGTCTCTCTGGTCTCAGAAATGGCAACACGGACAGACATACAGACGATGAGGAGATGGAAAAGGGAAGGAGGGAAAGGCCAAGGGCAGCGACAGGCAGGGTTTAGACCTAGTCCTAGCTGGGCTGTGAAGCCACTGAGGATCTCAAGGTAGCCCCTTAATCTCTGCCTGTTGTTTCCTCAGATGTAAAAGGACTGAAGAAGGGAGAGCAGACTTGGGTGCTCCTAGCTCCCCATGAAGCCATCCTGCACGTACAGGGGTCCTCAACAAGCCGCTTGGGGGCCCTCAACAGCCTCTTCTAGCAGACAACTGAGGTCTTAACCCTGCCAGGGCTGCACCCACTCCGGGGAGCTCCAGGCCTCGTGACCCAGCGGGGTGCTCACATCTGCTGGAGGAGGACGTGGATCCCGGCGGGACAGAAGCTCCTACCCGTGCCGGGCAGCCCCCTGGCCCTACCTCACTGAACTCCTTGATCTCGTCTTCCTGCTCCATGCGCATCCTGGTCGCCCGCTGCAGCAGGTGCTGGGCCCGCTCCCGCGCCTCCTCCTCCAGGTCGTTCAGGTGGTCCTTCCTCTGCTGCAGGATGGTCCTCTGCTTCATGGCGTTCTTGCGCTCGCTCGCCGCTTCCTGAGGAGACAGGCAAGGTGCTGAGAGCCCGAGAGCCCTCCCGGGGCAGTCGTAGCTCTGCAAGGGCGACCGTGTCTCGTGCTGAGCCATCCTGAGGGTGCCCTTGGGCAAATCTTGCTCCCAAGGAGCGCCCTCCAACCATGCTGTGCCATGCACATGGAGCCTAGGAGCACGGCAGGCCCTTCCAGCTGTGGCATGAGGACTGGGCAGCCCCTTTCCACGCGCTTAGGGAGATGCCTCACTCAAAGCAAGGGCATCGAGAGGCCTCATTGCACCTTCTAAGGCTGCAGAAACGCAGCCCAGGGGCTTCCTCCCAGGCAGCTTGGGGAGCTGGTGGATGTGTTGGATGGTCCCTCCAAGCAAACCCAGGGTTCCCAGAGCAGCCCAGGCGGGATAGGGGCCCTGAGGAGACCTGAGGTTTCAACACAGGCATCCCCTGCATGGTGACCAGGCCACCACAGTGCATGGGCGGCAGAGAGAAATACCACGGTCCTCGAGCAGAGCTCCAAGGACAGCCTCGGCTGGGCTGTCAGACCCAAAAGGTCTCCACCTGGGAGCATCCACCTCCACCAGCATCCTGAGATGTGCCTACAAGCAGCTAAGGAAGGATGGCAGGGGAAGCAGGGCAAATGCCTACTAGAACGGCGTTCCTCTCCGCTTTGAGGGCTGCCAGCTTGGCCTCGCGCTCCTCCTTGCTCAGGACTCGAGATGCTTCTTTGATGCGCTGGAAATCCTCCAGGCTGATCACAAGGGACGCTGCCGGGTTCTCCACGGGGACACTGGTGGCACGGGAAGCAGGGCACAGAGAGAGTCAATGGCCCCCAGGCTCCTACCCCTCCATCCTCCATCCCCTGACCCACTCATCTCCCTGCCGGGGTTGCGGGAGCGCCCGGGCGAGCCCGAGTCACGGGAGAGCAATGCAGGAAGTGCGGGAGCTGCAGGCTGCCGCGGCGCGCGGGACGGGGCGCGATTCCCAGCCGGGGAGAAGGGAGAAACAGAAAGTGCAGTGAAAGCCGCGCGGTGCCGGCATGCGGGGAGAGCAGGACGCACGGCAGGGCGGCGGGAAGGCTCCGGTGGGAACCCTGCCACGTTCAGCACGGGCCTGGTCAGCCCTGGTAAGAGATGCTGAAAGCAGCTTGGACCTTCCCGGCTTTCATTTAGGGAAAGTGTCACCTAAAGTGGCCCTGCTCTCTTCCCAGTGGGACGCACAGACTGTCGCTGGTCCCTTGGGCATCTCCTGAGCTCTGCGCCCACAATGCGGGAAACCACAGACTTACCCATCCCGTCCCTTTATGCCCCCTCTCAGCCTGAAACCTCTGTTCCATCCAGCTGGATTTTGGGAAGGAAAAGGCATCTTTTTACTCTGTTTTATAACACGCTGCCTGCTCAGGCTCCAGATTTGCATAGCGCAGTTTAGCTTCGGCTCTGCTCTCCTAGGAATCTCTCCTGGATTCCTGGATTTCCAGGAGGAAACCCTGCACTGCCCAAAGTGCAGCACCTTCTTCCCGGCCCGTGCCGGGCTGGCCCAGTAGCCACTGCGTTTTTGCCGGAGATTTAGCAGGTTCAGTGGAACGAGCTGCAAAGCCACAAACCCTACACGTGACTTGCGCTGTGGCTTACAGGAAATCACGGAAGCTTTTGGTGCCCCCATTTCCCCACTTGTAAAAATGTGGATAATAACACGGGGCTGTTTTCCACGGGAGCTGTAGGGAGTTAATTACCCTTTGTATTACTCAGATACCATGGTGACGCGTGCGGTGCAGGAGCGTATATTAACGAAACACAGAGAGCACTTTGAAGATGCTCAGGACTAAGAATTTAGTCATTATTATTATGTGTCACCTTTCATCCACCCATATGAATATGAAGAGATACCTGCATAATGATCATTTGAGCGACTGCATCACGGCATCGGATTCCAGGACGCTTTAAAGAATGGCTAATGCTAACAACGGCAGTAATAAATGTAATGACACAGTGGCCACGACTTTAGTTGTCTCAGTGTTTGGGTGAGCGACTCGAGATGTCTAGGGGTTGATTTTCAGGAATTAAAGCAGCGCAAACAGTTTCCATCAGCTTCAGCCCTGGCCGTGCGGCAGATCTGGAAACTGGCCCTCGGCTCCGTCAGCGCGGCCAGAGAAGTAACTGAGCTTAAAAATAAGCTCAAAGTAAGTCTTGAGAACCTGCATCAGCAACTCTATCATTTCACTCTCCATTAAGAAGAAAAAGAGAAACAAGTGAAGCCATCCATGGAGCAGATCCCAGGTTTGTTTTCCAAGTTTCAAAGCACCACGTTATAGCTCCAAACAGGAAGTGGAGATGAACCCTGCACAGAGCTGTAACTACAAAGAAAATGCAGGGAGGTTAAAATTAGGCTAAACTGGATCTTGCCAGGATAATGGCCTTAGCCTCGTGTATGTGCTGCAGGCTTCTTAACGAGGTGCAGTAATTAGGAGCAGGGTTCGTGCAGTTCAGCCCTGCTTATAAACATCTCTGTGGAGAAGCACCGAGCTCCCAGCTGTGCGAGGTCACCCAGTGCCCACACGGGGCTTTTCAGCGCAGGGGCAGTGCTGGAACTGTTTGATTCGTGAGTGTTTGCCTCTCCTGAGGAGATACTTGCTCCCCAAAGAGCTCTGTTGGCTGCTGAGAGGGCTTTCCAGCTCCATGCTGCTTTTCCCTGGTTCTCGGGATGATAAAAGGCCACGTGCTCAGCGCTCGCCAGCTCCATCGCTGCTCCAGCCAGGCAGATCGGATCCGTGCTGCTCATTCCTCCCGAGATGTCCTCGCAAACAGGCTCAGCCCGCAGAGCTGCTGCTGTGACAGACACCCCCTTGCCCCCCGCCCAGCTTCCCAAAAGCCACGGACTTACACGAGGTCACGGATGAGGTCCTTGGTGATGAGACGGATGGTGTCCGGCTTGCGGCCGCCAGCGGACGACGCTTTCCGGGCCGGCTGCGCATCCCGAAGGATCACGATGGGGCTGTCGGCGCGCGCCGGCTGCAGGTTCTGCAAGGAAGGGGTGACATTTGCTCCCTGCCACCCTCAGCCATCCCCACGCCTCTTCCTGCTAACGTGCCCAGCAGACACATGAGATACGGCCAGGTTGTGGATTGCGGTCACCTCCGTTTTCAGTCATTCCCAGCAAATAGAGCAGCACCAGCTCAGCTGAGCGGAGCTGATACCACCCACAGCCTCCCCGCTGCTTGTTTCTGAGCAGTGGCACCGGGGTGCTGCTGGAGCAGGGAAAACACTGCGGGATCTGGCAGGAGCAGGGAAAACGCGGCAGAAATAACGGGAGACTGAACCAACCTCACAGAGGATTCCTGGCAAGAGGGAAGGGGGGAACTCCTTGAGGTTCAGCTGTTTGGGACCACAGAGCGGCTGGGTCCTGAGCAGAAACCGGCTCTCCCAGTACAAGCTGCCCCGAAGCTGCTCGGGCTCCCTTTGCCCGAGCCGACACTGCCACCTAGTGAAGTGTCACCCTGTCCCCAAGGGCGTGAGGCTGGGCCCGGGTGCCAGGCGCCCTTCTCCGTGCCCACCTCCTGCAGGAGCCGGGTGGGAAGCTGCAAATCCCCAAGGCAGTTGTGTCCACAGCCCTTGGGACAGGTCACGGGTATTGGGGCACTAAGATGCTCTCCTCCCTCTCTGTGGCCCAGCTCAAGGGAAGAGCCTCCCAGGATCTGCTCCTTGGCACATGCGGATCACTGGGAACACTCCTGGCTCCCAGGACACAGGATCCTCCATCCATAGGGATGAGAAGGGGCTCGTCCAGCAGGCACAAGGTCTGGAGCTGCGATGTGGGAGCAGCTACGCAGCTCTGGGAGCTTCTGTGCTGCCTTTTATCCATTTCGGTTCTCAGCAACGCCGGCTCCGCAGCTATCAGCGTGAAATGTTGAATTAAAGGGTTTAACACCGAAACACCCTTACAAACAAAGATAACAGTCTTATTCACAGCACGGGAGCCTCTCTGCTTTCCTCAAAGCTCCTTGCAGCAGCTGCCGATTAGTCTGTGCAATCACACACACCTCGAGGAACCCAATTAGCACTCAGGGTTATTGCAACATTTCACCTAACTGCCTCCAAGGCCTTTGGAATAAACAGATTATCAACCTGCCGTGGGTGCCTCTCGCTGCCGGGGTGCTCGAATCCCGGATCCCAGCTCTCCGGTCGCTTGCGCTGCACCCTCCCCCTCTCCCGCAGCCTCCAAGTTCAGATCGGAGGGAGTTTTATTGTGTATTTTCTTCCTCTGATTACGCAGAGAAGCTAGATAGGTTTTGGCAAGCCCTTTCCTTTCCTTTCCTTTCCTTTCCTTTCCTTTCCTTTCCTTTCCTTTCCTTTCCTTTCCTTTCCTTTCCTTTCCTTTCCTTTTTTTTTCTTTTCTTTGGGGGCAGAGATTTGTTTTAAGCGATAAGACTGTGCGATAGGAAGTCCCAGCCACAAACACCCACACCCACATGGAGAAATGAGGGCCCCGAGTGCTACGTGCCCTTCCCAAGCCGCGTGGGGCTCCCGCGGAGCACATCCAGCATGGAACGGCTGTGGATCTCTGGCCAGGGCGTAAGATGCAAATCTTGCAAACAGCAAATGCACGAAAACAGCTTAAAGCAAAAAATCGCTTCAAAATAGCAGGCGTTAGAGGGGCTAAATGTGTCCAAATATGTCCAAATGCATGCTAAATATGTACAAATGTGTGCTAAATGTGCCCAAACGCGTGCTAAATGTGTCCAAATGGGAAACCTGGTCTTTGCAGCTTGGCCTGTGGCAAAGACCAGGGCAAGGCGAATACGAGGGATCAAGGCTGCAGAGTGGGAGCCATAAATCCAACCAAGTCGGGGAGCAGCTCGGAGGGCCAATAAAGGAGCCGGTGAGAAGAAGAAGGGGGAGGTTGTCTGAAGTGCCGCATTTCTCTGGCATTTGAAGGCTCTGGTCACTTCGACTAGAATAAAACGTTATTTTCCAGGTGGGCACCAGGGTCCGTGGCTCTTGCTGGGCGTCTCCCAGGCAAGGGGAGAGCGAAGGTGCGAGCGGGGGGAAAGGAGCACTTCCCTAGGGAGCTGCAGCTCCCTGTTTATCTGCTAGGCCAGGGTGCAGGGCCGGGGATCGGCGCTCGCATCCAAGGAATCCGCCGCTCTCCGGAGCAATCCCGAGCCCCTGCGCCGCTCGGGAAGTCCTGGCATCTTGCACGCCCATAGGGTGACGGTGCAAGGGGCAGCGCGGGCTCCTGGGCTCCTTTAGCAGCCGCCTCCAGCGCCCGGGCGCTCCAAGATTAAGGAATGACCTTCTGGGAAGGGGGCGTCGAGGCGGTGCAGGCGGCAGCCACCCGGGGACGGGGACCCCGGGTTTTACACCCGACCCCTGGGTTGTACCAGGGGG
>VZSG01001891.1:6340-20023 GCA_013398315.1 Nothoprocta pentlandii
TGTGTAAGCCACAAATTGTATTCCAATAAATGAAAGGTTTTATTTCATTTCAGAATTTCAGATATTGGGGACAAAACTTAGGAAAAAGTTAAATAAACTCCAATGGTGTGACTGGTTTAAATTAAAGATCAGGAATGCCAGGCTCATGCTGTCCTGAAGAGCAGTATGCATAGGTCGTACTGTTAACAGCATGGCATGGTGCTGCGTGGCTACATTACCCCTTCTTTCTTATTTCAGATGTGATAGAGATGGTGAGAAGCAAAGGGAAAGTAACGCTGAAGGAGCACACCGCTGAGCTCCTCAAGTTGCCCCTCAGATGTCACATCTGCAAACAAAAGCTGTCCACTATCCCACAGTTAAAGACTCATCTGTCAAACCATCAGTCAAAGTGACTTCGTAGAAACTTGTGTACGGATTTGAGGCTGAAACATAGAACTGCTGTGGGTTGTGGGGGTTTTTGTTGTCCGTAATTTGCGCACAGGGTAGCCAGGATGCAGCAGCACATTAACTTTGTAATATAGAGAAAAATAAAAATGATTTCTTAAATTGGAGTTGTATCTGCAGTTTCTTTGTGACAACCATACGTATGCGTGTGGTGAAGTCTTGAGTAGAAAGATTTATTTTAATTCAGAAGTCTAGGTGCTTTTCCAGAGTTGAGCTTGAGCACAGAAGGGGAAGAAACAAACTGTGACTGGGCATCTCTTGCTGCCTGTGCCCACCACGGAGTGAAGCTGTCAGATTGGTGTGACTGAGAGCAAAACCACCGGAGCACCAGGTGAAGCTTCCCCAGTTGCAGGCAGCGTCCGTGCTCCGTCCCCATGAGCTGCACGGGGCCGTGTCCTCCCGGAGCAGCGCAGAACAGCCGCAGCCCCTCTGTGCACACAACACCTGCAGCCCCTCTGTGCACGCTGCCGAGCTCAGCTGCCCGTGTGCTCGCACCCTGGACGCAGCCCTGAGAACCCTCTGCTGGGGCCACGCTTGCCTGTTGTCATCAACTGGTGGCATCAGCAGGGAGCCCCCAGCACCACAAGCGCCCTGTGTGGTGGCGGCATCAGCATGAGGAGCACGTCCAGCTCCAACCATGGAGGAATCGCAGTTGCAAGTGCAGCCCTGTCAAAGCCCCGGGGCGCCAGTCGTGCCCCATCAGCCAAGGGAAGCCCCAGGGCAGGGAAGGAAACGAGAGCCGTCATTGTAGACGTGGGCACTGCTGGCTCTAAACATGGCCTTGCGGGGCAGCCCAGGCCGCCCCACATCATTCCAACAGCTGGGAAGCACATGCAGGATGTGGCTCCTGTCTGTGAAGGCTGAATGTTGCCTACGGTCACTGGGAGGGTAGATTACGCTGGCTTGGACACCACACACTACCTCATGGAGCCACTAAATGAGTGCAGGACCTGAAGCTACTGCATGAGACATGGAAGATCTGCTAGGTATAGAAGATCTTAAGGAAAAATGCTGTTACAGCTCCCTGGAGCTCGAGCAGGACCTGAGTTTGCCCCTTGGGAAGAAGCTCATGGATTAGCAATCTCATGGGTTAGGTCAGTGCGGGCAGGGAGCGGTTCCCTTGTGGAAGCTCTTCGGCCCCATCTCGCCCTGCTTGCAGAGCTGGGGCTCTCCCACCTGACCTGTCTCCGCAGGTGCAACCACAACCTCTGGAAAAGGCTACGGGGCAACGTCTTGTGTGGAGGCAGCACCACAACCACCAGCTGCTTCCAGAGCGAGGTGACCTCCACGTGCCCAAGCGACCACGTCCTCCCACAGGAATTCCTCCGTCTGGGCTGGTGCGTCTGCTCTGGCCTCGCTCCAATCCTTCCAGCAACCTGGGTCTCCGTGAGGGAATATGAGGAATACAGTCCTCCCTGTGCTTCTGAGGATGTGATGGTGTAGGCACAGCCTTAGGAAGGCCCATGTTAAAAAGGGTACCTGAACCAAGGCAAGAGCTTGGCTCTTAACAGGACAATAAGAGACTTCCGCTGCAGCTTTCACAACAGCATCACAACATTGTGCATGGATTTTTTTATTGTGTTTAATTAAGCTGGGCAGCATGCAACAGGGGAATAGATTTCATTGCACGTCTCATTAGAATCAGGCTTTCATACTGCAGTATTTGCTCAGGCATCGAAGCACTTCCTAAGCTAAATGCATGTTTTTGTTGGGATAGCTCATCTCAATTACTGATAACCACATAAATTTGCAGGAGCTTCCACAAAACACAGAAAGCAAATTCCACGTTCCTGTCACGACAGCAGCTAATGGAGTGCATGTTTCATGGTGAAATGCACCTCTGAGGAAGCCAGGGAGCATCCCTGTAGGAATGCCATCAAAGTTAACCGGTTGCTGCTGAAACAGAAGCTAAGGTCCAGATAATGGGATCAGCTAGGGGCATCAACTGACCACATCACAGCTGAGCACATCAAGCAGTCGCCTTGCGTTTTTTTTTTTGTCTTATTCAAAGGAGTGTGAATGTCCGAGTTGGCCAGACCTCCATGCAGGTGGAGGTGACTCTGTATTTCTTTGAGTTTAAAAAAAGAAAGAAAAAGTATTTTGAAGACAGCAGTGGTCTTGAACCAGTTTCAGGCCACATATCTTGATCCTGGCAACTGTGGGTGCCCATCACAGTGAACACATCACAAAGACCATACCTTGGTTCCTAACACTATGGCAAATGCCCTGCTTTGCTAGCTCTGACTTGGCTTACAGTGTGGCTTAAGCACACTGCTGGATCCCTCTGCTCAATGAAAAGCACATGTAACACAGAGCACCTTCAAGTAAGCAAACCTGATGCTCAGCAGTAAAAGAAGCTGCTCAGAGAGGTTCTTGATGGGCTACTGGCTATTTACTAGGTGTTGGCTCCAGCTCTAATGCTCCTCTTTCAAAGCTCCCTCATAACAGAGACAGATGAACCTATTCAGAGATGGCTTGCAAGAGAAATGATTGCGAAATTCATCTTCCAGGAGGAAGGCAAAAGATTTCAACTGATCTATCCTTGAAAGGCCAAAGGTTCTTCTCCTTTAACCACCACACAATGGAGAAACAGAAGAACCAAGATATACACGTTAATAGAAATGGAGCACCTGGAAACTACAGGCACAGCTACCTGAAAGAGACAGGAAGCAGCTCCTTGTGCTGGCACTTCCCAGTGCCAAACAAAGAGGTTTGTGTGGTGCACAACAGCTGCCAGGACAAAATAACGTGGCATGAAGTGGGGCTGAAGCCTGTGAAAGTTCCAGCTCCAGAACTTGTCCCCTCCCTTTACAGCAGTATTGCTGTAAGTACTGCTACTGACAACCTGCAGCCCAAGGAATAACCCAGGTCAGCAGATGTCCAGGTTTGCACAACCCCGAGAACAGCGAGGGCATCACGAAGGCCAGGACAACACAGATTTCTGCAAAAATGTAATGAAATTAAATGAAAAGCTACAGTTCAGAGTCCACTGGGAATCCTTGGCTGTTAATTACTGTAGCAGGTGCAGCTTCCACTGGATGTTTTTATTGAGTTTTGGTGGAATGAGTAATTCTGGATCTGAAAGGCAAGTGGGAAATGAGTGAGTGCAGAGGGTAACAGTGATGCAGCTTCAAGAACCACCCACCAGCTGGTTTGCCATACACTGCTTATCCAAGGAAATGGAGAACTCCATCTCAGACTTGAAGTATTTCTCTTTAGTCACCAACCACCTGCCTGCAGTGAAGGATGCCCAGCACCATTCCCCACAGAAATCACTCTCCGAGGCCCCAGTCATGTCAAACCCACGACTTGGACTCTTCTGAATCAAAGAAAACTTCCCATAAACTATCCAGAACAAAGGATTTTAACTTCTATCATCTAGTGTTAGGAAGAATTTCTAGTAGAAATTGCTAATCTGTTGAAGTATAACTAAGCTATTAAAGCTTCCCAGTCCCTCACAAGAGACAGCCTACACAGGAAGCCAGGAACACATTTCAGACAACAGCTTTTACACAAGAATTCAGGGCAAATAAAATAAAAGCCTCCCAACACCTGCTTGCCAGGAGGAGGGAGAAGACCCCATTAAAAATAAGAAACTCCTTCAGCTGAAGATACGCTACAGCTGCTGGCAACCAGCAATACCTGGTGAAGCCCAGGGCACTGGATTCACCTGCAGACCCAACACCATTGCCTGAGCAAGAGCCTAAACTAACCTTGCCCAACAGGAGCCACCATCCTCTTCTGCTGGTAGGCAGCCATAATGCTGTTTGCAGTTGAATTGGGTCCCAGGACCTGTAAGAAGCAGCAACACACACGTTCCAGCACAGGCAAACCATTATTCCAGTAATATAAAAACTGCACTGACACTTCAACCGTTATTCCTAAGAAAGGAAGCCGCATTCCTGTGTTTTACCAAAGATGAAGATAGGGTGTACAGGGAGAAATCACAAGGACATGAAGACACAAACTTGATGAAACCCAATCTTGTCCAATGTAGTAAATCATCCCTAGAGAACAGGCTATGCCTCTTTTTACAGATCTATTGCATAGCAATTCAGAAGGTGCATGTTATAACATATGGCACAGGACATCTATTTGATCTCTGCAGAAAAGGTTGGATCTGGGAAGCCAGAGGCAGTTTCTGGCTGTTTCCTGAGGAATGACAAACATGGACGAACACTTGGGGTTGCCTGGCAGGCCACAAGCACGGACCGGGTTGAGGGGGCTCTGCTGCAGCTCGGGATTCCAGATTTCGGGCAGCGAGGTCTCCATCAGGTGCAAAACCTCTTCCAGGACTCGCTGCAGTTCTCCAGCTTGCTCATCATATCCAAACAGCACCAGCTGCTTCAGGAGGACGTGTATTTCTCCTGCAGCAGGGAACAAAAGCCCCAGCAGTGGGAATTAAGGCAAAGATACTAAATAAAGAGCTGTATTGCCCTGGTTTCAGGGCAGTGACAGGGGAGCAGTGACTCAGCACTACAGCTCTCTGCCCCTACCCAGTGTCCAAGCAAAAACGTGAAGCAAACACAAAGTCTCCCCTCTCTGTGCTCCCCAACAACAGCCCTGGAGATCTCACACTGCTGGGTGCCTCCTGCAGCACAGAGAGCTGAACCAGGCCAAAGCCTGCCAGGGGCAGCACTGTACACACTGTGCAGTTCATCCTTCCAGCCTACCCATCTCCTGATAGGAACCTACTGTTTTGGCTGTTTTGTAAGCTCTAGGGCGGATTAAGGCGACCCAAGTGTCTTACCCTTTACAGCCTCGACCGCACGGACACTTTCTCCTAGGGCTTCCAGAAGGGCCACGTCTTCAAAGGGGCTCCCCTCCTTGAGGCTGTACCTCTTGCGCTCGGCCTTGCGACGGTTCTTTGAGGATCGGCTGGAAAAGGAGGACATTTCATTCCATGCAGACCAAAGGATGAGCTGTAACAGGGCAGACTTACAGGAAAGCAAACAAGGCTGAGCAGAAGACACAACTCTGTGGAGTTGGCTGTCCTCCCTATTCCTGATCTGCATTCATTCAGTGTTCATTTCCACATCACTCCTCAAGTCCTTACTGTCCCCAGTAAGAGGGGGCAGCCTGTAAACCGATATATCCAATGTGAATGTTTTCTGGGATGCTTAACCAGCACACCTGTGGTGTCCTACAAAGCCTATACTTCTTCCACAGCTGCATCCTGGTATGATATCCAAATTCAGGAGTGTTCCTGCAAACCACCCCAGCCTATAACACAACCACTCACCACACCCCAAACCACTCATATTCCAAAGAGTACTCAAAAGGCAACACAGACAACCTGGGTGGAAAGACAACAGAATGAAGCTGCAAGAATGATGCAACATCCATCTATCAAATGTAAAATACGTCAAAGAACAAAAAGCTTAGTGCAGAAACCGTGCATGTCTGAGGAACTACTCCTGCATTCAGTGTGAAGCCTCCTGCAGCTATTCTGACAACGTGCCTGACACTTAAAAAAGCTTCTGCCCAGGGTCTGTGCCTGCCGCTGCTTGTGTGGGCACTCAGTTCCTGCTGCACCACTAGACCCTGGCGTTTTTTCGCTCTGGCCCTCCCAATAAGAGCCAAATTCACCATAAAATGGCTGTCACTAGAAGTGGATTCAAAGCATGCACAGCTGCTGGGAGGAGCATGCCAAGCACGAGCAAGCTGCCCTGCCAAATGAGGGCTGATGCTAGGGCAGCCACCGCCTAATTTGGAGGCAGATACCTACGCTGATATTCTTGAATTGCTGTGTGAGTATTTGCTGTTCATGTCACTGGCTGTCACAACACTGCTGGTTTCGGAGATCAGATCCAATTCTGGGCAATTTGGCATTTCATAATCTGCAAAACACACGAACAATTGTCACAGTGTGGAAAAAGGCCACAGTTATTCAGAGATTTTTTTTTCAATCTGGGTAATCCATGCAGCTTGTTAGAGATGTAGTTTAGGCAGAGTCTTCCAGCTAATGCCACTTGTGGGCCTCATGGCTCTGAGCCAAGCTCAGCCAGCACACAGGGGGAAACAGCAACTGTGAGGAGAACACTGCTTCTTGGCCCTGCTGACCACTGAGATCACTAACCAGCAAATCTGCAGCAGATCTGTGAGAAAAACACTTCATCAGGGTGCAGTGACTGTGTAAGAGGGCAGGAAAACGCACCTGGGGGTAGCCAGCCCATAGGGAGTGCCTGAGCCAGCCAGGCTGGCACCGTGACAAGGACAGTCTTGGGAATAACTGCATTTACAAAACAACCACGGCCAGGCAACCGCAGGCAAGGTACAAGGTGTGCATGGAGGGAGAATGGGACGCTTTATAATGTTGGTGTTTTGCATGTGCCTGCCCCCTCTGCACAAGCTATGCAGGGCAAATACCCATTCTAAAAATCCTACAGCAGGTTCCAAGGATACTACGGGAGCTAGAAGAGAACAAGATCCCCAAGACAAACAGAAATCACACAGGAAAAAATGATGATATTTATGCTGGAGAAAGTCATATGCATTTCAATACCAACCCTGCAGGCCCTCACAGGCCTTCTCTTTCAGCTCTCGGACCACTTGCAGTCGGCTCTTATGGCGCAGGAAAGCTGTTTTCTGAGAATCCAGGAACATCACCTGACTTTTCTGAGCTGTTTATGGAGACAACCAGGTACAAGAGCGTATGAACATCTTTATAATTGCACTAGAAGACCATTTCTGTACAACTTAAAGCATTCTGCGCAGAAACTCTCCTTCAGTAGATTCATAAATCAAGCACAAAACACATAAAAAAGACTCTTAAGTATAAGGAAATTCAAAGTTTGAAATAAAGGAGTCCATCAAACATGGAGACACATGTAGACTGAACGAAGGTGGCAAAAAGCACGTGGAAAACAAAAGCCTGTTTGTGATAAGAACAGAGAGGTCTGTGACCAACCTCTTTGCACTGAAGCAGGCTAAGCACTTCTCCCCACCTCATTTCAGGCTTACTGCCCACAGCACAAGTTGCTCACAGAGACTAAAATTTCCAAGAACATCACACCAGCCTTTCTAGAATGAAGGGGGAATACAGTATCAAATTGTACTTTAAAATATATTCTCATAAAAGCTTCTAGGACAGTTTTCTCCACCCAGAGCTCTGCCTCCTTACATTTGCTCTGGAACAAGGACAGTCCTGCTTGTTCGAGGACCTGTAAACACAAATCCCATTGCAGCTTGTGATCTTCAGTCCTGGAAAAGCTCAGAGGGAGCTCAACTAAACTATAACTTATCTGTGACACGGCCAAATGTGGCTAACTGGTCAGCATGAGTAAGGTGGAATGAAAGGAGCCATGCACACAGCTTCCAACAGTGGAGAGATGCAGGTTCCTGTAGCCCCATGAGGGACCTCCTTCCTTCCTCCTCCACAGCACAAGCAAGTCTTCGGTTCCTGTACACTCACCTTCTTGGAGAGCAGGTTTGAAGTTGGTTTCCAAAATATCCAACCTACCATACTTGTGAATCTGGGTAACAAAGATCAGAAAGAGCAAAAAGTGTGTTATTTAAGGACGTAACCCACGTCTCATCTCCCTACTTCTGCACTCCAAATAATCTTTTCATGCTAGTTTTCCTGCTCTGAAATATCTTACCAGTCTCAAAGCCTCTTCCCAGAGCGCCCCTTCCAGGAGCAGGAGAACAGCCTCTTCATAGTTCTGGAAAGAAAGGGCAACCATTTGCTGTTTACTATCTTCTATTGATGCTGGTGACAGACATTCAAGTAGTATTTGTCTTGATGCTGTCTCCCATGCACAGTACCGCAGTCAGTATAGGGAAACCCTACTGTGCCAGGTACTTCTAAAGGGCTGACATTAAAAACAAAACAACATAACACTTTTCTGTTTTCCTCTTCCCTCTCCCCTTCTGCTTAAAACTACTGTGCAAAAACAAAACCTTGGCCACTCAAAGGATGTTCAAAGGGGTAGGAAGAAGATAAGCTCACTATATGGCCAATAAGCGTTAAGCCAGCTTCTCAAGAGTCTGCAGTTTGGGCTTAATTTGCAACAAAATACACAGCAAGTGCATGTTTCTGGGAATTACTCCTGTCTTCAACTTGGAAGTGGCCAATTTCAAGGTCTCTTCAAAGACCACCAGGAGCCACAGCAGGTCTCTCCCTTTCCTCTTGTCCTACAGCTTCTGCAGAGCTCCATCGGTAGCCTCACCTGTATGGCACACATCATGAGCCCAAGGGCAAACAGACACAAATATTAGGCAAGGCATAAGGCAAGGTGTTACAAACTCCCGGAGTAAAGCCCTCTCTGATGGAGCTCATGGCTACAGCAGTCACTGCTCTGCTCCAAAATGGCTCTGAACAAGCCTTCCTGTGGCTCCCTTCATCCAAGCAGACAGTGCCAGCTGCCTGTTCTCCAACATCTGTTCATGCAACCCACACTATCCCCTAAAAAAACACAAAGTCAAGTCACTTGGTTTCGGTATGGCTAAGGGGCTATGACTACTAAGTCTTCCTTATTCTAAGATGTGTGCTTCAGTCTCTGGTACAAAATCTTTTGCTACCAAATCTTTTGCTGCCAAAGCCGAGACAGCTACATGGACTTGACAATGCAGTCCAGGAGATGGCTTTGCTTCTGGACAGCAGATATTCCCTGGACACAGGCAGGAGAGTGGTTACCTTACCTGAGTGTATTGCTCCAGAAGTAAGGCTGCCTCTGCATGCTTCCTCTGTTCAACCAGTTTTACTACAAAATCAAATAAATAAGGTCAGAGTTCAGATTTTCAGGAGTTGTTGAGCTTTATGGCAAAAAGGAAGTACTGGGGTACTGGAAAATCCCCCTGAGGCACATTGTACTTGCTCACACACTTACACAGCCTTGTCCCTTAAAAGAATGGCTGCCGAAAGCCAAGAATTCCCTTCATTTTATCACCCAACTGCTTGTTAAACTGTTGATACAGGTCCCTTCAAAGTCAGCTGAAGACCCTCTCTCTCACACCCTGACATAAAAGGTAGTTTCTTAAATGAAAGGTCAGGAAGCAAAGAGGAAATATCTCTTCATGGAATCACAGTCCTGCTATTTGCTGGGAGCAGCTTGTTCCCAGCTCTTTGTGCTGTGGACATCAAGCATCAAGTCTGTGGGATTCAGGGCTTCTAGTTCCCTAAGTCTAGATCACCTTTGGCACTTGCTTGTCTATTACGGTAAGTATAAGTGGGACATTGACAAATAGGGTAAGAAAATGAACCAAAACCAAGCCTGAAGTAAAGCACTCTTTATCCAAAGGAGTCTGTATTGGTTCTTCTCACTAAATTACATCTATATTTTAAGATGTGCATTGGGAAAGTTGTTAAAGGCAAGAGTGTTAACATAAAAAATGAACCATATACCTTCCATTACATATAAAGACTTCAGAATGCATTAAATGACAGAAAAATAAGACACTGGAGTATCCAAATCTGTAAGATGACATTCCTGGGAGTCATATTCTCCCAGCTTAAAGTGGACTTTGTAAAATCTGCCTCCAAATGAGACCATTTCCCTTGACGAAATACGAACACGGTCCATGACTAGTATCTCATGCATGTGGATCACTGCGCCCAGCGAGCACAAGGTCTTTTGAGATGAGGCATCTTTTACCCTGCAGTCGGACTGAACATGTCCCTACAAATACGAGGTCGCCCTGGTTTCTAGCAAACTTTAGGAAGAAAACATGAAAACACAATTGTCCAACAGCCTTTAAGGACAGTGTCTAGTGTATCAATCTTTGTCAATAACTTGCATCAACCATGTCTAGAGGCTTCAGTCACATCACATGCTTCACAGACTGTTTCCATCTCCTGAGATTAACCAGGCCAGGCCTGTTCCTGGTGCAGGAAGCATTTTGGAATAACAATTCTGCAAATGGTTGCAAAGACCAAGTGTAAGAACAAGTGAGCCTGGGGTAGGCTACAACCACATTGGCAAGTCATGGGTACCCGGCACCTCAGCTCATGAGCAGGTGATGTGCAATGACACAGACCTTTGGGAAACAGGAACTGTTTTTGCTCCTTGGGAAAATAAAAACCATCACACTGAACCAAAACCAGCAGCATTGAGCTTTGCTGCCTTTACTGACTTTTTGCATCCTTTGCTCTTCTCAAGTCCTACCTGCCATGCTCTGTGCCAGGCTGGAGAGCTTATCTGCTGTGTAACCAAGCCGTGAGGCCATGCACAGGGCTTGCTGCCAGCTGCCACTGCTCAGGAAGGAGTCCAGCGCTTTGGCAAAGATGCCAGCACGAGCAAATATCAATGCAGCCTGTTCGTATAGCTGCTTTTGGTTCAAGTAATCCCCATAGGCATCGCTGATGTCCTGCAGGACAGAAACAAATGAAAGAAAAAAAAAAACAGAAAAAATGATCAGATGGAAAGTTAGCAGCAGTTATCCGTAAGACAAAAAAATGGCTCTCAACCCAGCTTTTGTTTTTTCCTCCAGGAAAGAAATCTGGGAAGAATGTCCCTATGGGTTTTCAAACTCTTTATCAACCCTAGTGTTGATGGTCATAGAAACATTTCACATAGAGTTGAAGCAAGAGATGGGAGGAGGTATCTAACTCTCTAAGCCAAAGGCTGGGCAAACTGCTACTCTTATCTCCTACACTTTACACTTCTTTATCAAAGCAATGTTTTCATCTTCGGTAAAGCAAGCAAGTTGTTACAGTTCTGGAGCAGCCTATGTTTCAAGGTTTAAGTGCAGGCTGGAAATCCACCTTTGGCAGCCTCTGGCTTTGAGGGTTTGCTCCTCCTGGCACCATCTGAATGCATGAGACCAACCTCTTCCCCCTACCCAGATAAACAATTTTTGTTAGAATATCTTCCTGAACAGCTTATCCCAGGAGTTAAACTGTGGTAGAGAAGAAGCAACCCCTGCAACCAGAGAGGCACAGGCTGGGCTGCTATGGGGCTGTTCAGAGCTCACAGGCTTCACCAAGGGGCAGACGGACACGGTATCTCAGCCCACACAGGAGAGTAACATCTTGCAGAGCTGGAACACAACCAGCTTCTGTCTCACTCCTGCCCTCACTCAAGGTGCTGGAGATGTGCACACACACAAGGGAATTAAAAACTCATTCACTGTAGGTTCACTTAGCTCACGCACCTTGTACTCCTGGCTGCCAGGTGGGTACAGCTTCAAAGCTTCCTGATACTGATTCTGATCCTTCACCAAGTTCAAAAATTCAGAGAAGTGCTCAGGACCTGGGGAAACAATTCATTTTTCTGTAGCAACAGGTAAGAATACACACAGTTCTTATGCTTCCTAGCCAGTCTGGGTTCATTACACGAACAAGCACCTTGAGGCTGGTTTTAACTGGGTGCAACAACACATTTGTTCAGATTTGTCTCCTCAAGATATGTTTCCTCAAGATTTGCTTTGCCTTTGCCAACAATTCCAGCTAGTAACAAGTCGTCCCCAAGCACAAAAAATCAAGACTTGTACTTCAGGATCACCTCAATCACTCTTCCTCTGTTCCTAACTATACTTAAAGAACATGGAGCAGAATAAAGTTAGCTATGCACTAAGGGGAGCTCCCTTTTCAGCTATTTTATTCCCAATGTCCTGTACAAAGAAATGCCCTACTGCAGAATTTCTCCTTAGAGATATCGCACGTGAAGGACAACTTACCACACTTGCTAAGGTGACCAAGAGCTTTGGTATATCTCTTCAAGTGCCTGTCTATTGTGTATCGCTGATAATTGGTTTCCATTTTCTGGAGCGTATTTAAGAAGGGCAAGTACTCTTTTGGATCCTGTCAAGGATAGTTAAAAACAGCAGTTGAGCTCATCTGATAGCATCCTTGGTCTGCTGACAACTCCATATGTGAAATTATTATGCAATTATACACTACAAAGAATTTTTTTTTGGTTAAAATACAAGTCATTCCGAAAGATCAATTCTGTATACATACTCTTGCCAGGAATGCCTACTTTTAATTAACCGGCTTCTATGTGGACTTCAGCTGTATCTAATGGTCAATGATATTTTAAATTGAAGTATCAAAAGAATTAATCTATCAAATACTGTTTTCTATTACCTTTTTTTTTTTTTCCTATACATTTGAAGCTATAATGCTGATCAATTTAATCTAAACGAAAGGTCACAAAAGCACATCCTTACTAACACAAATAGGATATTCTAGTTTATGACCAGCAAGCTCTTCTCCAACATTAGAAGATGGATAAATTTGATTCGACTGGTACTTTCACAGAAAAATTGCAAGTTAAACCTGCTGGAAAATACACACTATTGTCAGAGTCACTATCCAACCGAACTCCCCACGAAGCACAGAACCAGGGATGCCAACGCGAAGAGCCATAATGCTCTGGATCACAGTCTCCTCCTTAGCTAGTGCTGCTCTAGAACAGCCCTGCTTCACCTTGAGCATGAGTAAGCTCCCCAAGCTGCAAGAACTGCTCAGTGGTGCACACGCCTGCCAAATTCCCAACATCTTTCCAAGCAGACATGGGCTTCCTAGGCAGCCTGAATCCTTCCTAAGCAGAGAGATGTGCCTAAAAAAAACGGTCTGACCCATACATTGCAAAGAACTTTGGGGTAAGTAGCAAAGTGATTTAAGCAGGACCTTTTGTGATTTTTCAGCCACCATGATGACTAAATCAAAATCGTACGTCCCCAGGGAATAATCATACAATTCATTGACGTCCACAAGGAAAAGCAGGTATTTCAGGGCTTCCTCTGCACTCACAGCTCTGGCATCTGGGGAAACATTCTCTGTAATGAAAAAGAGAGAGAGAGAGAGAAAGAGAGAGAGAGAGAGAGAGAAGAAGGAGAGAGAGCGGGAGAGAGAGGAGACAGAGAAGGGGAGAGAGAGAGGAGAGAGAGAAGGAGAGAGAAAAGGAGAAAGAAAAGGAGAGAGAAAAAGAGAGAGAGAGAAGGTGAGAGAGAGAGAGGGAGAAAGGGAGAGAGGGAGAAGGGGAGAAAGAGGGAGAGAGAAAGGGAGAGACAAAGGGGGAGAAGAGGAGAAAGTGAGAGAAAGGGAGAGAGAGAGAAAGGGAGAAAAAAAGAGAAAGAAACGGAGCAAGAGAGCAAGAGAGAAAGGGAGAAAGGGAGAAAGGGAGAGAGAAAGGGAAAGGGAAAGGGAAAGGGAAAGGGAAAGGAAAAGGAAAAGGAAAAGGAAAAGGAAAAGGAAAAGGAAAAGGAAAAGGAAAAGGAAAAGGAAAAGGAAAAGGGAGGGAAAGGAAAAGAGAAAAAGGAGAAGAAGGAGAAGAAGGAGAAAAAGAGAAAGAG
>VZSG01001894.1:7526-18004 GCA_013398315.1 Nothoprocta pentlandii
AGAACCACATAACTAAACAGAAGCTCTTCATTTTCTGTTAAAAAGTTGGATTCAGAAGTTCAATTGCCATCACAAACAGGGTCCAAGAGGTTCTGCTGGGCTGTTCTCCGGGGAGCTCAGCAACAACAGATGCATTGCACAAACAGTGCATAAGTGGCACCTTTGAAGGCAAGCCTGGGGCAAAGTCAGGGCTTGGAGGAACGTCTAGGAAGGGTTCCTATAGAGCCCATACCCAGAGCACAGAAAGAGGTCTTTCAGAATGCATGGGCACAAGAAGGGCCTCAGTCAGCAAGACTTACCTTTCCTGAGATCGGACGACCTTCATTCAGGGACCGCCCTTCTGGTGTTTTGCCTTCGCTCTGATGTTTCTTCCCACCAGGTACTGCTTTCTCGGCAGGGCACTCTAAAGTGACTGGCAATGGACTGCAAATACACCCAGTGGGGAGATGGTTTGAGCACAGCGGGATGAAGGGCCTCCACCTCACCCTCTGCAGCTACACAGCTACTCTTGAAGCAGAAAAATGATCTGCAGCACAAGCAACTGGGTTGCACTGCCTGTGCTCACATCAACTGAGAAAGACTTCAATTTCCTACCAAAGCACCCACAAGTGCCCAACATGTGTGAAGAAGAGCACTGTATGCCCACACAGAGACTTGCTATCCATGCTGCAAGAACAGCAGCAGGGTCACCTACAAGGACAGGCTCCAATATACACCAATCCCCAGCTCCAGGAGCTGGGACACAAGGGCTCTATGTTCAGAGATGGACTATGGGTGGCTGCCGGTCACCTCGTGTCAAAGCAGGAAAGGATCAAGACAATAAAGCAGAAAGCTCCTGGAAGATGGAAAGCAGGAAAGGGCTCTGCACAACCCTCCACACAGAGCCCATAGGAACAAGTCTGCAGGTCATGAGGAACCAACGTGCTCCTAGAGCCCTTGAGCTGCCTTCCCAAGGCCTGGATATGCAACCCTGACAAACCTCTGGGGAGGAGATTGTGCCTTCACCTGCCCTAAGATGGAAAAGCAAGCAAAAGTACTCACATTAGAAACATATTTTGATGAGATGGAACTTGAGCTTTTCTTGCTGGGCAAAGAATTTAAGACTTGTATCAAGTCGAAGCAGGCCCAGGAGTGTGTGGAAAGATTGATTAAGGTAGGCATTATAGCCTGTCCATAACAGATTTTAAAGGAGAAAAATTGGACAAAAATGCAAACAGCACTCGTCGACAGAGCGATGGCAGGGAAAGCGCAAGAATTAGTAACTTTGGGAAAGATACTGACACTCTTGAAGAAAGTTAAGGAGGACACTGATGCGTGGAGAATAGCAAGAGCATATTTGTTTGGGAGGATTGATCGGATATATGGAGAGGTTGAAAAGGAGAATGATGCAGGCACCCAGACTGTCGGGGTGGAAGAGGAGGAAGGAGATGAGGAGAAAGATCAAGGCACGGATCAAGGTGAGGAATGCACTGTGGCTTGTGTGGATCTACCTGACAATCCCCCAGATCCAGGACCTGTAGACCCTGAACAAGAGCCAGATCTGTTTCTGCCAGAGCTGCGCAACTGGTGCGCTGAGGTACGCTGAGAAGCCAGGAAAGTGGGGAATGTAGAAGTGCTACCTGCTTTCCCGGTCAGGTACTCGTATAATCAGGCTCTGCGATATCAGCCTTTAGAGTACAACATAACAAAGGAACTCTGAAAGCCAGTGTTAGAGAGTGGGCTGATAGCGCCTTTTACCATGAACTTACTGCAGAACATAACAAAGTCCCACAGGTTCATGCCACAGAACTGGGAGCTAATTGCGAAAATGATACCGATTCCCATGCAACATATAATTCTCCTGACGGAATGGAAGCGCAGTGCAGAGGAAGAGACAGGAGCCCGGGGTCAGAAGCAGGTGGGGTGGTTCTTTCATTGTTTCCTCCGTCTGCCTCCCACAGCCATGAAAAAAACGATGCCTCCTCCTCCTCCCTGGCACAGGGAAGCGGTGGAAGTGGCAGCCTTTCTCCCCTTCCTGCGCGGAGCAAAAGTTGATCAGTTATCTTACTCCAAGGTTAGTCTGCTGTCAGCAGCTGAGCGGTCCCGAGGTGGAGGGATGGCGGAACGTTCGAGTCTGCAGGCACTTTGTAAACTGTGTAACTTGTAATGGTGATTCACTGTTTTCAAATGTTTTCACATGTAATTAATATTGTTTCTGTTAGCATAAGTTGCAGAACTGATTAACCGACAAGAAGGAGGCTGCTTGAAGGAAGTAGCAGATCCTTGGCGTTACGTTTTTCTCAATGACCTTTATATTTCGTGAAGCGTCACCATGCGCCTTAGGTTATAACACGTATCAGGTCTCCTACAATGTTGCCTGGTCCTCTGACGGAAGGAAATCAGGATGCTGACGGCCTCGCCGGGGTGGCCACCTTTCTAGACATATTTCAGCAGGTGCGGTTGTCTCATGCCTTCTTTCACCAGAGTGCTTACACTTGGTGCCGGATGCTGCTTTATATTACATATTCGCAGTCATACGCGTGATGCCTGATGCCGCTTTCTAGCTACCTTTGCAATGCTAGAGGAGCAGACCTGTAAGCTAGTTCACAGGTTAAACACGAAGCAAGGGAGATGAAGGTAATAAAGGTAGGACCCTCATAGCGAGACCAGAAACCCTCACTGGTGGCTGTGTATGCGCACACCAGGGAAAGTTGCATAATGATAAAGGTGGAGCTTTGCCCACCCTCTGGTCGCCTCCTGACACGTACGGGCCCTACGTGACAGGACACGCCAGATATGAAAAACAACTGTGGATCTGAGATGGCGAGAGACTCCAGCCGAGACCTACGTTGTCTCTGCGGGGACGCCCGCAAGCTTGGAGCCTGTTGGCCACCTCTCGTCCATGGGAAGAATGGTCTCACTATCTGGCTAGAAAATATTCTCTCTTAAGTAATTGCTCTGTAGCTGCCTCATTTTGCAGGGAGTTGCTAAGTAATCATCATGCTTTAGCGGGTGAGAAATTAAAACAGACAATGAGCCAGGTTATCTGGCCCAGTCTGCACAATTGTTATTATAATTTAGGTATAGATATAGATATATGGGTATATAGATACAGATATAAGATATAGACACGGATACAGATAGACATGCTACACTACAGAATCACGCTGTTATTGATTTTTGCTTTTACGGCAAGAGTATGGGTGTGAAGACTTTGAGGGAATATGTTGTGTGAACTTGTTTGATCATTTTGAACCAATCCCAAAAGAAAAATTACAAGGGCTGAGGAATAACATGGGGGAACTGACGACTATGCAATTGGGAATTGATAAATGGCTAAAAGACTTGGGCATAACAGGGTGATTTTTAGATTTGCTCAAGCAAGGATTAATGATTCTGATCCCTATTGTGACAGTGAAGTCCGTTGAAGAAGTGAGCCAAGCAGAGAGGGATGCAAGGGGGGAGCACCAACAGATGAACTGACCAACCGACAATGAAGCAAGGACGCCTGCTCTCCTCAAACATGTTGTTTTGCAGGAGGCAGAATAAGTGGATAAGCGGGATGAAATCCCATATGTAGATTTGTTGCTTTTTCTGAGAAATGATCATGAAACAAGAAAGAAATGTAGATTGCTGGTATTTGATTTGAAGATGTTAGAAGGAAATGTGATTTTTGGTAACTGATTTGAATGATTATGGAGGACAAAAAGAAGGTATCTCTAAGTTTTGTTTGGCTTGCAGTACAGAGAAAAATGTTTGAAAGACTATCTGTAAGTGGATGATGACGGGATCAAATATGGGGGTGCGTAAGTTGATGTTTAAACATTATTAGCAGTTAATATTACATGGAGTAAAGCATGCAGTGCTTAGACCTGTTGTAAAAGTATATCAAGTTGTACAAGTTAAAGGTGAGGATCCCTCTACTTTTTCAAGTAGTTTTGTGAGACTACTGAAAAATGAACAGACTTGGATCTTGAAGACGAAGCTGAACAACAGATTGATGACAACTGGGACCCATTTGCACAATGCAAATGGGGATGGCCTTGGTTACAAAAGCTGTTGCTAGAACTGTTTTTCTTGCTTATAGTATTCATTTGCATTATAGGTTGTATTCCTTGTGTAATTGCATTGCTATGTAGAATGATTGAAACTACCATGCTAGGGGTACCTACCCAGGTTAAAACAGATAATGGGCCAAGCCATTGTTGAGTGTGCCCATGGCACCCTGAAAACCACGCTACAAAAACAAAAAGGGGGAAGCAAGGGATGCTCCCCTCAGGAACAGTTACAAAACCTAGCCTTTTAAATCAAGAAACAGACAACGGACAAGGTACTCCCAGTGCAAAGACACTTCGGCATTACCACTGAGGAAAAGATCAAGGACCACAAAGGGTTCCAGCACAGTGGGTCTGGACAGCATTGCCTGCTGCAACATCCTCGATGCCCTCATTGCCAAAGGAATAGTGATATCATGGATACCCTGATGGCCAAAAGAGACCCCTGGCTATAAAGACTGATGGTTGTTGCTGTAATGTTATTCTTAATCTTTTTTGGGGTCATGCTTTGTGTTCTATGCTTGTTAAAGTTAAGGCAATCTGTTGTTAAATGCTGAAGCAAGTATTGCCAGTACGATATATGGGAGAAGATGTTGAAGTGACCAGTCTATTAACCCTGAGTAGGCTATGGTCCAATAAGCAAGGAGTGATAACCGAGAAACCATGGGAGTAGACACAACAACCTAAACAATCTTTTGCTTAGCTATGTCAATGCAAGTTGTAAAGTTTCTAATTATTGTACTGACTGTATTTTGTTTATTGCTAGTGTATCTATCAACGATTGATCATTTAACCAAGTTAAGGCTGCGTGCTCAACTAAGAGCAGCTGTAGCAATAGAGTGGTTAAACAAAAAGGGGGAGAGATATGGAGACCAACTTCAAGGACGGCAGTGCAGTGTCCATCAGCAAATGGGATGCCTTGTTAGTAGTAACCAACTTCGAGGACAGCAGTACATTTCAGCAGACAAAAAAACAAAAGCAGCTGTCTGGCTGCTTCGTGACCATGAAGCTGATTAGATAGTCCTGATGTAATCCTTAAGAATTGTGTTTTACTTGCTTTTAGGCAGAAAAGGTATTGTATCTGGGACAGTATAGGTAACTTAGGTAATCGTGAAAAGTATTGGATGGTACCCTCTATGCGAACCTTACAAACCATTATAGAACCTCAAGAACTAGATTTGTTAGGAGCATTAGCGCCCATTAATGGAGCAGTAATGTTTAAAGGCGATCCTAACTCATACACAGTGATGTTAGGCGAGAATAATGGAGTTGCAGGATAGTATGAACAAGCTCACTGTTTCTGACTCTCCCTTAGACTGGTTGCATGGTTTAGGGATTTCGGGATGGCTTCTCGAACTCACTAAGATTGGAATGATTATTTTGATTATGTTTGTAATAATTCTACTAACCATACCTTGAGTATTGCAATGCTTGTACAATATGTTTAACCGAGTTACCAAGCAAATCTGGGTAGCTACAATGACTAAGAAAAAGGGAACGGAAAAAGTAAAAGGGGAAAGAACGGGCATTGTCTTTTAGACCATTAGACAATTTAGTGATAGTTTGTGGAGATGATAGTTAAGAAGAAAGGCCATGTATCAGGCCTTGTACGCAGCGTAATCATTCAACGCAAATCATTGATCTCCTTAAAAATAAATAAAAAGGGGGGAGATGTTGGGATCCTTAATGAACAAGTGTGTGCAGTAAACTGCTGATGAAGGACAAAATGGCAGTAAAGTGCTGATGCAGAACAAGGGAATACAGTAAACAGCTGAAGTAGCCAGACTGAACTAGGTCATGACGAAGAAATCCAGAAATGGGACTCTGAAGCAGAAATGAAACTGTGAGTTGATTAATGATTGGATGCCAGCTCTGGAGACAAGTGACAAGATAGTGATGAAAGGAGAGCATGTAAAATCATGATTGGTCGGGAGCCCGGCTTGCTGTATAAAAATGTGCTAGAGTCTGTAATAAACAGGGTAAGATGATAAACTCATATTGAGTGTGATTCTTGTAACCCCGGCCGATTTCCTACACTTCAGTAACCACCCACACACACAGGTAGGTGAGTCCTTCACCAAAAAACACCAAAACAGGTCCCTGAGCCCCTGGCCACCTACCCACCCACACGCACACAGGTAGCTGTGTCACTTGCCATAAAATCCAACACACAGATTACTGAGCCCCTCACCAGAAACACCTACACACAAGCAGAGTCATGCCCCTCACGAGACACATGCACACAGGTAGCTGTGTCCCCTTCCATAAAAATCACATGCACAAGTCACTGAGCCCTTTGGCAGACACACATGCAAACAGACAGCCAAGTCTCTTGCCATAAAGCTACACACAAATCTCTCAGCACCTCAGGAGGTACACAGAGGTAGCGACATCCCTTTGCATCAAAACACACACACAGGTTGCTGCATCCCTTGCTGGGCATGCACACAGGTCGCCAAGCCCCTTGTCAGAGACATATTCAAGTTGCTAAAGCCCCTGGCCATAAAAATCACACACGAAGATCGCTGAGGCCCTCGCCAGACAGACACACATACAAGTCACTGAGCCCTTTGCCAGACACACACAGGTTGCTGATCCCTTCACCAGACACGTAAATGTAGCTGCATCCCTTTCCATAAGTCACACGCACAGGTTGCTGAGCCTTTGCCAGACACATACAGATAGCTGTGTCCCTTTCCATAATATCACACATATGTTGCTGAGCCCCTTGCCAGACACACATACAGGCCAATGAGGCCATGGTCAGAAATTCACTCAAGTTGCTGAAGTCCCTTGCCATAAAATTATACACGGTGGGTGCTGAGCCCCTCACCAGACACATACATGTTGCTGAGCCCTTTGCCAGACACACACCTAGACTGCTGATTCCCTTGCATAAAATCACACAGAAGTCACTGAGCCCTTTACCACACACAGGTCACTGCATCCTTTTGCATAAAAATCACACACACGCGCGCACACACACACACACACACACACACACACACACACACACAGAGGTTGCCCAGACCCTGGCATAAAATCACACACACACACAGGTTGCCAAGTCTCTTGTCAGACACACACTCAAGTTGCTAAAGTCCCTGGCCATAAAATCACACACAAAGATCGTGGAGGTCCCCACCAGACACACACACAGGTAATTGCATCCCTCTGCATAAAATCACACACAGAGGTCACTGTACCCTTTGCCAGACACAGACAAGTTGCTGATTCCCTTGTAGAAATTCACACAAAAAATCCCCAAGCCCTTTGCCAGACACATACAGGTAGCTGTGTCCCTTTCCATAATATCACACACACATTTTGCTGAGCCTCTCACTAGACACACACAGGTTGTTGAGCCCAATGCATAAAATCACACACTCTGGTTGCTGAGCCCCTCACGAGACACACACCGGCTTTTGCGTCCCTTGTCAGACATGTACACACAGGTGGCGAGGCCCTTGCCAGATATACACTAAAGCAGCTAAAGCCCCTTGCCATAAAAACATACATAGTGGGTGCTGAGCCCCCAAATAGACACACACACTGGTTTGCAAGTCCCTTTCCATAAAATTCCCCACACGGGTTACTGATTCCCTTGCAGAAAATTGATGCGAGGGAGCATCCGGAGTCAAAGACGCAGTCTCACAGAGATTAAGTCAATGCTCCCTTTTATTGCAGATTCCACCACACTTTTATACAGTAAACCGTAAGCCGCACCCCTGGCCAATCATGATTTTACAGACTCTCCTCTCGCCTCTGTCTCACCACTGTCCTCGGGGCTGGCATCCAATCCCTTATAAGTTTACCTATAAGGTTCTGGATACAATACCCTTTATGCCTAAAAACAAGTGCGCCACAGCTACTGTCCAATTAGCTTCATGGTCACGCAGCAGCCCGACAGCTGCCTTTGTTTTCGATCCGCTGATGGAACAAGTACACTGTCGGCCTTGAAGTTGGTTATCTACTAACAAGGCATCCTGCCTGCTAATAGGCACTGTACAGCCGTCCTTGGAGCGGGCCCCAACAGAAAATCACACCACAGCTCACTAAGGTGCTTACCAAACACACACACACAGATACACACACACACACAGTTAGCCACGTCCCACCTCAAACACACAACCAAGGGCTCCTCTCCAGGCACACCCCCTCCAACACACAAGGACACAATGATGAGGCATCCCCCAAAACATCAAATGCCCACTAGGTATCCTCACAAACACCCAATCAAGCTGCACTTCTGCAAACAGCAAGTCGTGCCCCCTCCCTGCACACCACCACAAACACACAACCATGCTGCTACCCAGCACACCAGCAACTCACCACATGACCACCATTTTTAGGGGCACCCCAACTAACAACCAGGCAGGCACCCACCACAAAATAAACAGGCCCTAACCAGCCATTCACCTCTAAACACTACTCACTCAAGAAGACACCTACACACACCTAGAGGGCTCAGCACACAGTCAAGAAAAAAGGTCTCACCAGCAGCTCATGCACATCTAAAGGGTTCTGCTTATACTCAAAAACAAGCAAGTTCTTGCTACTAACTTAAGCACATATAGTGGGCTCAGCAGCAGGTAGACACCGAGGGGGTTCGGTAGGTTCTCAGAAGCAACAAACTTCTCACCAGTGACCCACATGTACCAACAGGGCTCAGCACATGCTCAAAAAAAAATTCAGACTATCTTGCACACACCTAGAGGGCTCAGCACACACGCTGCTTTGGATCAGGTTCAGGGTTTGACAATTGAAAGTACACGCACTGAGAGCAAAATCATCCCCTTGGTTTATTTGGGACAATTTACACTAACAACCCACTCAAGTAGGATGACTGCTTAGCAACTCCCTGTGAAACCGAGGCACCTACCGAGCAATTACTTAAGAAAGGATGCTTGCCAGCAGGACAACAAGACTGATCATTCCCCACCCCCATGGACAAGACGTGGCTGGCAGGCTCCAAGCTTGTGGGCGTCCCCGCAGAGACAATGTAGGTCTTGGTTGGAAGTCTCCCCTCACCTCCGATCCATGATTATTTCTTATATCTGGCGCGTCCCACCAAGTAGGGCCAGTACGTGGCAGGAGGTGATCAGAGGGAGGGCAAAGCTCCACCTTTTTCATTAGGCAAGTTTCCCTGGCGGGGGGGGCGCATGTGTGGTCTCTGGTCTCATTATGAGGGTCCTGCCTTCATCACCTTCCTCTCCTTCGCCTTAGGTTTGACCTCCAAATTGGCTTAGTGCTCGACTGCATTTGCATTTGGCAGTGTGCCTTCTGGCACGACCACCCTTGAATGCCTCACTTGCTCCTCACCACCAGATAAAGACCCTGTTTTTGCAGCTCTATAGCCACCTTCAAACTCCCTACAATCACGTAATGGCTTAGTTCTCAGCTTCACATCAGTCTCAAGGCCCCTACAGATCATAAACAGGTTATGAATTTTTCCTCCTCTTATACACACTTCTAGAGGACTCAGCATGTACTCAAAAGCAAAATACTCCTCACCAACAATTCACACACACCTAGAGAGTTCAGCATACTCAACAGCAACCAATTCCTCACCAGGAATTCATATACACACCTAGAAGGCTCAGCACGTCCAAGCCACAACCAACCAGCAAGACAGGACACACTCACCACAAATTATGTATCAGGGGCTAACCTGGAAACCCCTCTAAGAACCTACCAGACATTCACCATTAACCCACAAATTAAAAAGTTACCAGGCACTCACCTTGCATTTCTAACTAAAAATGGACTAGCTTCTAAACCAAAAACCACACTAAAAACCCGTGAGCCCCTCACCATGTACCCACCAACCAAGCACTCGCCATGCACCCACCACCACCAACCCACTCACCAAGCACTGACCTCATACACCCCACCAACACCCACCAAATCAGGCACTCACCACAGAGCCCCCACCAACACCCCACTACCCAGACATTTAACCCGCAGATCACACCAATAACCCATCAGCCAGACACTTAGCTCGCATGCCTCGCCAACAACACACCAATCAGGCTCTCCCCTTAGACATAGCACAAACAACCCATCAAGCAGATGCTCTGTACACACCCACCACCAACATCGTACCAAAAAAGCACTAGCCATGCACCTACCACCAGAAACCCACTCACCAAGCACTTGACTCGCACATCCCATCAACAACCCACCAAAACAGGCACTCACCACCTAGCCTCTACCAACATCCCACAAGCCAGATGCTAACCTTGCACACCTCACCACCCACCCACCAATCAGGCTCTCAGCCAACACATAACACAACTCATCAAGCAGATGCTCTGCACTCACCCACCACCAACACCCCACCGATCAAGCACTTGCCACTCACCCACCACCAACAGCCTAGCCACCAAGCACTCTCTTTGCATGCCCCACCAACAACCCACCAAATCAGGCACTCAGCAGACA
>VZSG01001898.1:2743-19769 GCA_013398315.1 Nothoprocta pentlandii
TGAGTCAGATTGATTTGTCTCTCTGGGTATTGGTGTCTGAGCAGAAAAGATCATGTCCCCTGTCAAGAGGGTAACAACAGACACCATTCCCTAACAAGAAGAGGTGGCAGCGGTGAGATCTGGCAGCCACGTGCATCTTACCAAGGCGCAGAGTGACACAGGCACAAATTGAAATTATAAGAAATTGAGCATCTAAAAAAGGAAAGCTTGTCTTTTACTGTAAGTGACATCAAAATGTTGGGGCAGGATACCCAAAAGAATCTGTGGACTCTCCATCCTTGATGATGCACAAAGGGATCGAAAGATCAAGCTTAAGTCACTGCAGTTCTCTCGTGGGCAGTTAATGAATTAGCTGCAGACCTCATAGGTAGTAGACGCAGTTGCAAGGTCTAGCCATAGTGCTTCTCCTCCTTAAATCCTTTCCCTGGTTTCTCTTTGCAGTATGAAAAAGCCGTTCTCAGAGGCTATGTTGAATGTTGCTCCAACCTGACATGGTGCACCAACCCCCAAGGCTGCGATCAGATCCTTTGTAAGGATGGGCTTGGCTATGGGGAAGCCTGTTCCAAGTGCTCCTGGATATCTTGTTTCAGCTGCAGTTTCCCAGAGGTGAGGCTGAGCCAAGTCTTAAGGGCATTGCTGCCTTGAGTTCAGCACAGATTTGTTTGTGTGAGTCTGAGTGGCTCGCTCTTTCAGGCACATTACCCTGCTAGCTGCAATCACATATCTCAGTGGGTGGACGATGATGGCTACTACGAGGGAATGACAAGTGAAGCCCAAAGCAAACACCTGGCTAAACTCATCTCCAAACACTGCCCAAGCTGCCAGGCTCAGATAGAGAAAAACGAGGGTTGTCTGCAGTGAGTATCCACTCTTGTTAGGAATAAGTGATCATACCAAACTGCTAGTGGTGGGCATCTAGGCACTTTTTGATGTTGCTGCTATTGTTTTCCCTCTTCTCTTCTTTCTCTAACTTTCAATGATTTTTTTTTAACTAGCTGCATGTGTTTTAAATTGGGTTGGATCTAGGGCAGCTCTTTCCTTGGCCAGGGAGGCACCTCCAGCACCCTCCAGCTTTAAGGCAAGGGCTCCGGAACTGCCATCAAGAGAACAGTTTCTGTCTTGAGGTGGCTCAGTACTAAGTGCCCAGTTGTGCTTTTTATGGCCTTAAGACTGCATTTGTCCCCAGGGCTGTGTGGTGTAGTGCTGCACTGCTGAGGGAAGAGGTGAGATGTTCATGTGGATTTGCTGCAAACCCTGGCAAGGCTTAGCTCACCCATCAGTGCCTGGTAGATCTGTATTGTCAGGTGTGCTGCCAGGTATCCCTGCTCGTTTTTGGACACACAGTGTTCTGTTTGTCTCCTTTGTTTGCTTCCAGACAAAGGTTTTAAAAAGCGTATGTGGTAGTGGGTAGTACAAGTGAGTGGGGGTTGCTGGGCTGGCTTATTCCAGCCCTGTGTTGCAGGGGAGTGCTGAGGGCAACTGTTTGCAAGTGGCTGTTGGGACTTAATGTTTTTTTTTATTCTTCCCCACCACCACACACTGCGCAGTATGACGTGTGCCAAATGTAATCATGGCTTCTGCTGGCATTGCCTCAAGCCCTGGAGGCCAACCCATAAGGATTATTACAACTGCTCTGCTATGGTGAGTGGTTTGCTGCACCCCAGCGGTTCATGTTTGTGCTCAGATTCACCTAGCCTCTCAGGCATAGAGTGAGGATCTCCACTTGAGCCCCCTGAGGTGGATTTTACTTGGTTTGTCTGCCTGTCATCTTGCCAGCCATGTTAAGATTTCTTTGTGTAGCCTTCTCTCAGATGATCCTGGCAGCTGAGAGGACTTGTTACAGGTAACTTTCCCCTTTCCATTCAGGTGAGCAAAGCAGCTCGGCAGGAGAAACGTTTCCAAGATTACAATGAGCGATGCACCTTTCACCATCAGGCAAGGGTAAGATCACACCCCCCATCCGCCAGATGCATATGGGGATGCCTGGGCACATCACCATTGTTCTGGCCTACGATAAAACTTTTGACCTGTTCTATTCTGTTATGGGAGCCAAGCGCAGCCCAGGCTCCTGGGGTCTGCCTGCTCACACTGGTGCAGCAGTGGGAGACAGTTGCAGACACTAAAGAAGACTGTGCAGAATGTACTCTGTTTAGAGCTCTGATTCTGCAAAAGATTGAAGTAAAGAACACACAGAAGCATGTTACAGATGTTGTGGCTGTGTCTCCTGTCTGCGTCTTCTGGGGTGGTGCTTTAAGGTGCTTAGCGATTACCTGTGTTACACATGCTGTATTTCAAACCTCCTAGCATTGCAAATGATCTTTTCTCACCCGTGGTTATTGTTGCAGGAGTTGGCCATCAGTCTGAAGAACCGTGTTTCTTCCATCAGCGAGATGACAGCAGTTCGAATTTTGACCTTTGTTCTCAATGC
Source organism: Nothoprocta pentlandii (assembly GCA_013398315.1). Lineage (NCBI taxonomy): Eukaryota > Metazoa > Chordata > Aves > Tinamiformes > Tinamidae > Nothoprocta > Nothoprocta pentlandii. Next base: position 5,172 of record VZSG01001898.1, read on the forward strand.
CTGCAAAGTGTTGGAACAGGCGCGGAAGGTAAGGGTGGTTATCTACAGATAATGTTTAGCCTTTATTCTGTTGGTGTGCTATATGCCTTCTTAAAGTAAGTAGGTGCTGCTAGGGAGACCTTGCTCTGAACTAGCAAGGTGTGACAGAAGTAGCAGCGAGGGAGAATAAAGGCCCATTGTCTGCTTTTCCCTGCTGTCCTCCTGAGCTGGGCTCTCTCTGCCATGTTCCTCACAGTTGGGTGACCTCCAGGTCTTACTGGAGCCTCCCTCATGTAAAGTCTATGGAATCAGCACAGGGATAACCTTACTTTTTTTTGTGAAGTGGGTTAGACCCACTGCAATGTTGAAAAGTTTCAATGGTGGCAGGTACCTTTAGAAAGCTCTCCTCGAATTTTGTCACAGCTAAGGAGTCCCTCTTGATGCTCATTTTATGATCTTTTTTTTTCTCTCTCCACTTCATGAGTCCTGGATGTCATGGGAGCACTGAATTACCTGTGCAGGTCCTGACAGCCCATTATGAATGATTAGCTGTGCAGCCACTTGGTGCATGCAGTAAGCCTGTGCCAGGATAGCCCTGCGACGTCTTGCTGCCTCTCGAAACATAGAAGGAGGCAGGAGGATGCACCTTTGTAATGCACTTCTTGATTGTGTGGGCAGGTTTGATGTTGGGAGAGATGCACACAAAATGGATTGGGGGTGGCTGACCCTGTTTCGTCTTCTCATTAGGGTAGCACCTGCCTTTGCCAGGATGTACATCACCTTTGCTTGCTGCTCCTGGTGGCATTCCTGGAGTCATTTCTTTAAATAGAAGCAGTTGGTTGTGTTCCTGCTGAGGGCTTGGAGGGCTTCAGGAGTCGTATATGATAGTAGGGTGTTGTCACTTACTCAAACCGCCATAGACCAGGCTTCTCTCAGTAACTGATGCTCACTAAATTCTCTTGATGCTGCTCTCAGCTACTTCACTTGCCCACTCAAAAGCTGAAAGAGGATGCCTACAGTGTCTTCTGTGCTGCTTCAGGTGTTGGCCTACTCCTGTGTGTACAGCTACTACAGCCAGGACACCGAGAGGGTGGACATCATGGAAGAGCAGATTGAGAGCTTGGAGCTGCACACCAATACTCTGCAGATCCTACTGGGTAAGAGCCACAGCCTCTCTGTGTAGAAACTGACAGTCCCTCCTGTCTGGTTGAGGAGCTGGGGTGACTGTAGCGAGGCAACAGGATGCACATGAGCACTGAGTAGGTGCTAGCTCATGTCTTCTGACCTATACCTGGCTCCATGGTGTCATTTCTGGGGAGTCCACTGCAGCAATTTGGCTTCAGGCAGTGATTTTATGTAGAAAGGAGGGTCTTCAACATGTTCCCTCCTGAACGGAATATGTGCGCAAGGAACCTAAGTACTTGTGACTCTGGCTTTGTAGTCAGAGCCAAGGGACTTGGTTTCTGCTTATGAGCGTGAGGAGGGGTATGACTTTGCTCTCCTTGTATTTCAGAGGAAACACTGCTGCAGAGTCAGGATCTGGCCTCCTCTCTGCAGCTCCTGAAAGCAGAGCATCTGAGCACTGGCTTGGAATTATTGCACCGCATCCAAGAGCGTCTCTTTGCGATTCTCTGGCACTCCACACAGGTGAGGTTCACATTCATGTTGGTAGCTTGTTTTGTCCAAGTGTGGTTTCATCTTGGGGTTTGATGTTGGCAAGCCTAAAAAGAAGCTTCCTCAATGAAGAGGACAGACTCTGAGATGCTGTATGGGCCCTGAGTATCTGTGTGTGCAGGAGAGGGCTTTGCAGCAGCAAGTGTATCCCAAATCCAATGTTGCCGCTCTGTTCTGGCTGTTCTTCCACCCTGGCAGGATTTCTGTGTTGGACTCCAGGCTTTGACAGATTCTGGTCAGAGTAAGATGAAAATTTCAAACGTGCCCGCAGAAGCCCCTGATTTTATAGGGTGAGTTTCCTTAAAGGAAAGGTGGTAAGAGATGAAGAAAAACGGGTAAGCAGAGTTTTTATTTTATGATAACTAATATGCCAAAGAGTTAGATATGATATTAGAAACCAGTTACCTGCATCCTCCTGTGTTCAGGTTTGATATAATAATGTAAGTGACATAGCGGTACAGTTAGGGAAGTGAAACCTCTGCCTAATTTGTGATTATAATTGAAGAAAGTTGGGTCTGGCAGTGAAGGAGGGATGGAGGACAGACACTCTGCTGTGACTGTATTGGATTCCTGCAGGCAGTGGCCCACCCTTTCTTTGGAGGAATGTTGACAGTGTCTAAATGAGAACAAGAAAAATAAAAACATGCATGCAGTGATATAAAACATGTTAGGGAGGAAGTGGGGAAGAGGTGACACCATTATAAGGTAACTCAGATTTGAGAGGTAATTTTGCTCTGTGACCGTCTTGTGTCATTTGTTGACCCTGTCCTAGAGCACTGAGCCAGCAGAGTTCAGTGTGTCCGAAAGGTTAAGAGTTAAAAACAGATGAAACATTTCTGTGTGTTCTGTATCTGATTTAAACCAAGGAAGCCAAGGAGGGCAACTGGTGTGTCTCCTGTTCCACTGTGCCTGATCCCCTTGGGCAGCTGCCATTCTTCTCAGGCATGACTTTGACTGGGGAGTTTGAGAAATTATAATGGTGGGAGGGTGAGGTTTCCATGGTGCTGGACCACTGTTGTTTCTTGCAGCTTAGGAATGGGAAAGGCCTGTTTTTTGATGCTCTCCTCCTGAATAGGCCAAGGCATGTTGTCTTACCTGACTCCCCTGACACAGACGAAGAGGAGGATGAAGATGAGGAATGTGAACCACAGTGGCAGGAAGACTATGATGATGATGACGACGACCTTGATGAAGACAATTTTCTGTTTGACGATGAGTCAGATAACCTTGATCATGATTCCTACTTTGATGATGATGATGTCTATGACTAGAACTGGGCTGTCCTCAGGCTGGCCAGCCCAGACCCCTGAATTGAGGTTGTCTCACCCTGCTTGTATTTGGATGTCTTCTCAAAGACTGAGGGGAGTTCTCGGGTAGAGTGAAGACATTTCCTTTGGGGACTGCTTGCTTACTGACTGATTTAACATGCGAAGGCATTGCTTTGGACATGTGAGCTGTGTTACTCTGGTCACCTCTCAGAAGTCCATTTCATTTCCTTTCTCCCTTGACCCTGAAGGGCCTTTCTACCCATAGATACAATCATCTAACTGAACTAGAAAAAGTCCAGCTCCAAAGTGAGGACTACTTGATGCCTGTTAAAGGACTGTTTAGTGTTCTCTGGGATCCTGTCTGCAAGGGCACAAGGACCATTGCAGTGGCACATGTACTGTCAGGGTACTCTCAAACCCATTTAGTGGCAAGAAACACTGTAAAGTGATGTGTTTACACTCAAGCAAAACCTCACCACTGGAGCTGGTGAGGGCTGCTTTGAAATAACACATAGCTTATTGATTCACATAGCTCAGTGCACGTGTTTAGCTGAAGAGACAGTTTTGTGCTCCAGCATTTTTTTACTTCATTTTTTGTTGTTTTTGCTTTCTATCCTGTAAGGCTGGAAGGACCACTGTGAATGGCACAAGTTTGCAGAGCTGTTTTCAATGTATAAATACATGGAATACACAAGTGCCCAGAAACTGCTCAAATGTTACTTTATCTTTGCAGAAAAAAAAAAAAAGGAACAAAGGTTGAAAAAGTTGTTTATAAAATAAATAGTTTTCTTTTAGCACTAGTCTGTGTGTCCTCTATTGTGTCTTCAGGTGCAAAGTGAGAGCAGGACATCCTTGAGGGAGGGGATGTGACCCAGACAAATTTATCCAAGAAATCAGTTGTCAAACTTGTGCGGTATCTATACCCAGACCAGGCTCTCTGCTCTTACGCTGGGAGCTCTCAGTTCCTTTCTTTATTCCAAAACTTTCCCAAGGACTGAGTGAGGCAGATGGACCTCTAAATTCCTGGATTCTGCTTCTTCTAACTCTTGACAATGTCTGCCCTACCCTTTCATAGATGCCTGAGAGGGGCTGTGCAATTATATCATTTGGCTCTTTCAGCATCCTTAGAGGAATCTCATCTAGTACCATAGACTTAGATATAACCAGTTGTCACAAGGGGTCCCTAAATCTATCGTCCCCCACTGTGGATACTGCTTTGCTAAGAGAGCTGAGGACCTGTGAAGTCTGAGAGCAAGCGCTCCTAGAGAAAACTGAAACAAAACACGTAAGTACCTTAAACTTTTCCTCTGTTCCTTGTGATTAGGTTCCCTCACTCCCATTAGAGTCAACTTGCACTCTCTCTACTTCTCCTTTTGCAATTGATGTTCTTACAGAACTGCTTAGTGTTGCCCTTCACCTCCCTTGCTAGTCTCAACTTTAGTTGAGCTTTAGCTTTCCTAATGCCCTTCTACCATGTGGCTGCTACGTTCTATGTGCTTCGTTTTTGTTTTTAGAGACTTGTGTTCATCCATGCTGGTCTTTGGTCAGAGTAGTTCCCAGAGCAAGCCTTGTGGCTTCTCAGCAAGAGCCTCTTTCTCAGCAGTGGTAAGCAACAGGGCAGTCACTGAGCCCACTAGCCTTGACTTACCTTCCTGGTGTGTCTACATGATGCTTGGCAGTGTGGTGATCTCCAGGACAGAAGCCACAGACATTCGTTTCTTCCCCAGTGTGCTGAAATTGGACTTCTGCAACTACACCACAGACATTCACTCCTTCTCCAGGGCAGAAGACTTGGACATTTGCTTCTTTCCCAGTGTCCTGAAATTAGACATTTGCTGCTACTTCTTACTGACACCACAGACATTTACTCTATCTCCAGAGCAGAAGTCACAGAGATTTGCCCTGCAAGGCAAAGCACATGGACATTCACTTAGTCTCTAATGTGCACACCTTTGAGATTCAATCCTACCTTCTTTCTTTCTCCAGTCCTCAGGACCCAAGTCTGTAATCCTTCATCAGAATCTTCTCAGATATTTGTTCTGTTTATAATCCCCAGGACATGGTTGTTTGCTCTTTCACGAGTTAGTAGGAAACCAAAATAAGCTGCTTCATGAAAGCAGAAGCATGCTGTCTCTTTTTCCAGTGCACTAAATAGAGACATTCACTCCTCTTGTGCCCACACTACAGGCATTTATTCCTTCCCCAGAGCAGAGGCCAAAGACATTCTTTCCTTTCCCAGTGTGCTGAATCTGGACATGGGCTGCTTCTCCTGTTTTCACACGACACACATTCTCTCTTTCTCCACAGTAGAATTCATAGACATTCACTCCACACACCCCAGAGATTCACTCTTCCCTTCTGGAAAGTACATAGCACGCTTATTCGCATTTCTCAAGTCCTCAGGACACAGATCTTTGCTGCTTTTCAGAGTGCAGTCCGCAGACTTTTGCTCCATTTACATTTGACAGAACATGAATGTTTGCTCTTTCAACAGTGTGCAGACTGCTAATGTAAGCTCCTTCTCTAGTGCATAGCTTAGGCACATTCGTTCTTTTGCCTATGCTCACACTGCAGGAATTTATTCTTTCTCCAGAGCAGAACTGCAGACTTTTTCTACTACTTCTGTTCTCACACAACACATTCTCTCTTAGAATCATAGAATGCTTAAGGTTGGAAGGGACCTCAGAGGTCATCTAGTCCAACCCCCCTGCTCATGCAGGGTCACCTAGAGCACATGGCACAGGGCTGCATCCAAGCGGGTTTTAAAGATCTCCAAAGAAGGAGACTCCACAACCTCTCTGGGCAGCCTGTTCCAGCTCTCTGTCACCCTCACTGTCAAGAAGTGTTTTCTTAGATTCCTGTGGAACTTTTGGTGCCTCAGTTTGTGGCCGTTTCCTCTAATCCTGTCACTGTCCATCACTGAAAAGAGGCCACCCTCTCCTCCTCACTGCCTCCCTTGAGGTATTTATAGACACTAATCAGGTCCCCCTTCAGCCTTCTCTTCTCCAGGCTGAACAGGCCCAGCTCCTTCAGCCTTTGTTCACAGGGCAGATGTTCCAGCCCCCTGATCATCCTCATAGCCCTGCACTGGACTCTCTCAAGTAGCTCCACATCCGTCTTGTACTGGAGAGCCCAGAACTGGACACAGTACTCCAGATGTGGCCTTACCAGGGCTGTATATAGGGGGATGATCACCTCTCTCGACCTGCTGGAGATGCTCTTCTTAATGCCCCCCAGGATCCCATTGGCCTTCTTGGCCACCAGGGCACACCGTTGCCTCATGGTCATCTTGTAATCCACCATGACGCCAAGGTCCCTCTCTGCGGGGCTGCTCTCCAGCAGGTCAACCCTTAATTTGTACTGGTGTCTGGGGTTATTCCTCCCCAAGTGCAGGCCCCTGCACTTGCCCTTGTTGAACTTCATGAGATTTCCAACTGCCCAGTTGTCCAGTCTGTGCAGGTCCCTCTGGATGGCACCACAGCCCTCAGGGCTATCAGCTACTCCTCCTAGTTTGGTATCATCAGCAGTTTGGTGCTTGCTGAGGGAGCACTCCATGCCTTCATCCAGCTCGTTAATGAGTAAGTTGAACAGGACCGGACTGAGGACCAACCCCTGGGGGACACCGCTAGCTACAGGTCTCCAACTAGACTCCGCGCCACTGACTACCACTCTCTGCACCCCGCCACTCAGCCAATTCCTAATCCACCTCCCCATCCACTCATCTATCCCACAGAATTCAGACCATACACATTTGATCCGTCACATGCTCCTTCCCCAGTGTGCTGAATTCTTAAGGAACGAATGGATGTTTGCAATTTCTCCTATTCCCCTGCCACCACTGTTTTTCTTGTTGCAAAGCTCCTTTGTCTACTAATGTCTGACCATACCCCTGGCATACAGATTCCTGTCTCAGGTAACAGTTATCGAGGCAAAGACACTCCAAAACCTGAGCATAGGGCTTGATTTCACTCCACAAATAAAAAGAAACATAAATTCCATGTCGCACCTTTCATTCTGAAGGATCTTCAAAAGTCCAGAGGACTGAGCATAGAGCCAAACAGTCATCAAGATCAGAATGAGTGTCTGGAGCCTCAGGATTTTACTTGGGAAAAATCTTCACTTTGAAAAGTTTACTGCCTGGATTTTGGAACTCTTGCTAGAGATGAGCTCCATTCATTTAAATCCTAATCTTAGAAAAGCTCCTTTGATTTCAGACAGCTCAATAGGAAGATAAGCTCTGTTATTAAGTCAAATAATTTCATCTTTGTAGATCAACACCGAGAAAAAGCCAAACTCCATTTTCTTTAAGCCTGTTTAACCACATAAACACTTGAATTTCTTTTGTCTGGTCTGAATTGAGATCCACATGTAAACTAACAGACTTCTTTCACACATGAAATTGAGAAGCTGTTAAAGAAAATGGGAAGTTGAGAACTGATCTGAACTTTTTGGCCTATGCTCTTATCTAGAAAAGAAAAATCTTTCTAGAAAGAAATTTTTTATCAGGAAAACTGTTTTCTTCTGTCTTGAAGATATCTTTGGCTACCACCAAGAACAGGAACAAAATTTAAATGTGTGTTTTAGTAAAACAAGCAAAACTTTTGTTCAGTTTTACAAAACTCGGTAATCTCAGAAAACCTCAGTTTCAGAGGTACAAATGTAGTTCTGATCATTCCTGGAAATTAGAAGTCTCAGAGGCACAATTCAATGAATAAAATATAACTACTTGCTTATTTAGCACATTGATTTAAAAGGAGGAGATGTATAACTGAGTAACCTTTAGAGATGCCAAAATATTCAAAGAATATCATTTAAGTATAGCTTATGCAGTATTTGTAAGTTTGACACAAGCATTGTGGGGGGGAAAGTACTCGATACTAGCTTAAGAAAGGAAAGACAAATAGCATCAGTCTTAGACACAGGAATCCAGCTGTGCGCATAGTAGTCCTAGCTCTTTCCAGCACCTTCCCCACACGCTGCTAGAAGGTGGGTCTGAAGCAAAGCAAGAAGCACAGGTTTAACCACATATGACCGGGACAAAAAAAAAAAAGTACTGTGGGCAACAAGAACTGATATTCAAATTCCCTTTTTTCCCTTCTTTTTCCACTGTAAAGATGAAAAACAACTACTTCTAATACTAAGCCCAAGTTTAAGACTGTCTAGGAAGTGCAGACAAATATTCTATTAAACTGGATGCTAGCATTCTCAAATCTCATTAATTCCTTGGGAAACCTTAAATCAGGTAGACTTGGACTGATTGGCTCATCAAGAGATGATTTCTTTCATTGCTGGTTTTACTGTTAGAATTGTGGAATTCCTCCACCACTTTGTGATCAAGAGTTCATCCACATACATACATCTTTTTTCTTGTGTATTTTTTGATAATATAGCCATGCAGGCTAGGAAGACTGAACAAAAAGACCTGATCCCAGAACTGCGCTCACTGAAGATGAAGGATGCCAGGAAAAGCATTGGGACACAACCGGGAGGCTGTCCCTATGCTAGAGCAGGAGCTTGGGAGATATCACTGTCATGATTGCACACACCTGGTACTGTGCAACTGTAGTCAAAACTATAAAGAGAACGCATGAAGGCACCAAAGACTGGGCAAACAAGGGTACACGAGAACCCTCCCAGATCAAGAAGCCAAAAGATTTTGTTCGCTTGTATCAAAAGACTGGAATCAACATGAAAGACCTGTTGGTAGAGCAGTAATCTTGAAATAGGCTGCCCACGTAATGTACAATGACAGTAGTGGCACTGTGCTGTGCTGTCTCCAAGTTCCATTTGTAAGGAAACTGTACCTGATTTGGATAATTACACAGAAGTCTAATAGAAAAGAATTTATCAACTGAAATAGGTAATATTACCATAATCAGCTACATGGATAAACATGTCCAAAATATCTGTGAAGAGAGCAGAATGTAACAGCTATGTAAGATCTCAATATACTGTTGGTGAATAAGTAGTCAGATTTTGAAGGAAGTAGATTGATTAGTATAATGCCTACCCAAACTGCTTAAAATATCCATCTTAAAATTTAAGGGAATTTCTGAGGCAACACATTTTTTGGAAGAACATCAAGCCTTAGGCATATCAAAACGCATATCTTGGCAAAACAGTTCCAAGGCCTAAGGTTATATACAAATGACATGTTAANAAAAAAAAAAAAAAAAAAAAAAAAAAAAAAAAAAAAAAAAAAAAAAAAAAAAAAAAAAAAAAAAAAAAAAAAAAAAAAAAAAAAAATCCATTATATTCTAGTGTGACACTTAGCTTTTTGATTTGTTTTTTAAGAAAGCTACATGAGAGAATATGACTTTTAGTCAGGTTTTGAGACATTATCAGCATGTCATTTTTCATCAGAAAAGACTTAGACAATCCACCAGTTTGATTGTCTACTTAGGTTGAGATTATATCTTTATTGAATAGTGTATTATTTTTTTCCCCAGGATTTCTCCAGTTTGCCAGGATCCATCCATTCATCCCTCTTCCTGTTGTATGCAATCTTTTTTATTTTGAAGCATATATCATATTCTATCACTTAGATCACCACCAAATATAATAAAATAGCTTGTAACAGATACAGTAAAAATGTCCATGACATGGACAATTATTCACTAGTCATCACATTGATTGCTTGAAGGAATGCAGATTCCATCTGCACAGTTAAATTGTTGAGAGCAAGATAGAAGATAAAAGATTAATGGCAGTAGAAATGCTGTCACAGATTAAATGGCATATTGAGACCGGACTGTCATGCAGGAGTGTTAAAATGAGTATTAAAAGCTAACTCCACTGTCATTTAAATGTTAAAAATGAAGAGAATTATTTAAATTTTAAAAATTTCTCAATTGGATGTTAAAAAAGCAAATGCTATCTTGACATCATCTGCCAAAGGTTTTAGCAGGCAGTATGAATTAATAGAATTAATATTCACATAAGTGGATTTAGAAATTTAAATTTGCATTAACTGCCTTACTCAGTTGAAAATGAGTCAACACAGATGCACAGCCACTGTTTAGAGAAAGCATCTCTCATTCATTAACATATATTTTACACTTAAGCAACTACAGAAACAAAATCACAGTTACTTAGGAATTTTCCGTAGTATTACAGATATAAATTGACTGACACTAAAAGGTTTTACAAACCTATCTCTGTGTTACTGTACTAGAACTTCTTCATTTTTGGTGTGAATAAATGCTTTATGAAATATTTTTCAAATCACTAATTTCATTGTGCAACAGCCTTTCACTTAGAAATTTCTTAACCATTTTTCTTAAAATAACAATCTTGATTCTAAGGTGTTTCTCTGAGATCGCAGAATCACACAGAATCACAGAATAGTTGAGGCTGGACGGGACCTCTAGCGATCATCTAGTGAAAACCTTCTGCTCCAGCAAGGACACCTAGAGCTGTGGGACTGGGTAACATCCAGGCAAGTGAAGGCTTTATATTCAATACAAACCCTCTAGGGGGTGACTGGTTATCAGAATAGAAGTTGACTGTGACAGAATAGCCGAAGTCTGGATCAGCATCACAATGTAGCTTCTTAATACAAATACAGATCACTTCAAAGCATCCTTGATTTCAGATTTGATATTTGAATTTACAAAACCCTGATTTGGGGTAACCAAAAGGTAAAAATCCAGCAATGAATTCACACATCCAACAACTGTTGCCACTTCCATAAACGTCTGCCTATAGAGACAACTCTGTGATGTGAATACAGGACAAAAAGCAAAAGTACAGACTCAGCATACTGGTAAATGATATAACATCCTTGGTTTCTGCATTGGAGAAGGGGCATAGATCAGCAGCCTGCATACTGCAGAAAGTGCAGACATTCCTTGCCAGTGCACTGTGAATGGAGTGATGGTCCAGGCATTTCCCAAGAGTGCCATGTGCACTGGAGAAGAAGAGAAGGTGTGGTCCCTGTGCCTTGGGGAAGGAGCGAAGGTCTGCGTTTAGCACACTGGAGAGTAAGTGCCTGACTGTTGTGCACAGGAGAGGTAGGGAATGTCGATGTTCAGACCACTGAGGAAGGAGAGAACATATTCGGCCTCTCCTCTGCACACTGTTGGCACTCTGCACACTGATGAAAGAACTAACCATGTCCTGTGTACTGTAAATAAATCAAAAGACTGAGGAGCGCATTCTGAAGAAGGAGCAGATGTCTGTGTCCTGATAACTGGGCAAAGAACAAACATCCATTTGGTACATCCTGCAGAAGGAAGCAGTGAAGAACCAAGTGGCGTGTGTGGCAGAAGGAGAGCTGGTGTGCATCCTGCGGGTTGCGGAAGGCATCCAAAGGAGAAGAAACCAAATGGTGAGTGCAGCACTCTGCAGATGCAAGGAATGTGTGAGGCTTGTGCTCTGGAGAGGGAGCGCATGTCTGTGGTGTGTGCACAGAAGCAAGCACCGAGATACACACTGGTGAAGGCAGGAAGGTGCGCGGACTCTTGTTTGGAGCAGAGGCATGTGTACGCATTCTCTACAGTACAGACAGTGCACACTTCCCTCCCCAGTGTACTGTGAATGGAGCAGCGTTCTCTGCACTTCACAGTCTGTGTTCACAGGTGTGATGTAAGCACCCGAGTGCTGTGTGCACATGAGAAGAAGAGACTATGTGCTCCCTTCCACTTGCAGATAGAGTGAACAACTGCATTTAGTATTTTGTATTCCCATACTGTAAGTCAAAAAAACGGATGGAATCTATAAAATGGTACAGGATTATTGACATTGTGGACAAGATCCCCGAAGATGAGAGTGCCATGTTACCTTTGTTGGAAAACTTTTACGTTAATATAAGCTGTGACCTCCTGGGAACATATAAGGGAAATTTGGATTTTAAGGTGTGACCCTCTCAGGATGATAACCCTTTTGTAGGAAAACCTTTTTGTTAGTTTAAGCTGTGAGCTTCTGGAAGCATATAGGGGAAATGTGGATTTTAAGACGTGATCCTCTCAGGATGATGAGCCCTTTGTTGTCACAAGGGTTACACACAGAATCACAGAATCTTGAAGGTTGGAAGGGACCTCTAGAGATCATCTAGTCCAACCTGCCTGCTCAAGCAGGCACACCTACAGCATGTGGCACAGGGTGGCATCCAGGCGGGTTTTGAAGACCTCCAGAGAAGGAGACTCCACAACCCCCTTGGGCAGCCTGTGCCAGGGCTCTGTCACCCCTATAGTAAAGAAGTTCCTCCTCACCTGGAGATGGAACCTCCTGTGTTTCAGCTTGCATCCATTACCCCTTGTCCTATCACTGGCCACCAATGAGAAAAGATTGGCCCCCTCCTCCATACAATCTCCCTTCATGTATTTATACATGTTAATAAGATTCCCTCTCAGCCTTCTCTTCTCCAAGCTGAACAGGCCCAACTCATGCAGGCTCTCCTCATACGAGAGATGTCCCAGTCCCTTAATCATCTTTGTAGCTCCCCGCTGGACCCTCTCTAGGAGCTCCACATCTCTCTTACACTGGGGAGCCCAGAACTGCACACAGTATTCCAGATGCGGCCTCACCAGAGCTGAGTAGAGGGGCAGAACTACCTCCCTTGACCTGCTGGCAACGCTAATTGACTACCCAGTAGGTAGCCAATGATTGTGGTTATGTGCCCTCACGGGTTGAAGGAATTGAGATATTATATGATCTTTTAGAGGTGTACCGATCTCGCCCCTCGCCCCAGGGACAAGATTGGGCAAAGAATCATTGGTTTCAATTGCAGAGTGTGGCAGACAGGATAAGAGTATTACAGAAAGAAGCTAAGGTTAAGAGGGGGAAGAGAAAAGCTATAATTTGTGCAATGCTGGGAGTGAGTCTGGCAGCTGCAGTAGAAGAGAGAAAGCTGATGTTTTGTCAAACTGATACTATGATGATACTGATACTATGACCCTGATACAGGGTCATAAACACCCTGCAGGAACAGTTAAAGGAGAACAAACAATTGTTGGAGGAGGAAAGGAACCAAAATATGATAATAAAGAATGGGTTGAGGAACCAACTTCTGAGGGAAGTAGATACACCATCAGAAGTAGAAATGAGGCATGCAGAGAAAGGGACATGGCAGATTTATCCCCAGGGAGATTTGCAGAAAGCCAAAGAAGCAATAGAAAGCACTCCCCATATGTGTCCACTGATTAAAAAAGGATATGTGTATGAGGATGATAGCAATGACTGTCCCCAGGTTATCACCCAAGAAGCCCCATTTACCGCAACTGAAGTAGCAAAGCTGAAAAGAAGATTTTGCAAGAACTGCAAAGGAATCAAGAGACAGAGTATGTGTGGAGAGCGTCTTTATCAGGAGTGGATGGAATCTTGTTGTCAGAGAAAGAAGCAGAAGATATTGAGGTCCAGGTGTGTTTCTGACCACTGGCAACCACTGAGCCACGTGGTCCTTGACTCAGAGAGCTGCGTATTGGGCCTAGGGTTAAACCCCTTGGAGAGGGGAGATCCCCTTGCCATAACAGGGACAGTGGACCAGTTAGCGGAAAGTGTGCAAAAGGCGGCCTGTCTCCAGATGATGTATGATTGGGAGCTCAAGCCCAACCAGGGCTCCCCAATGATGATGCCTGTGGACCCAGAAAGGATGACTCCCCTGGTACGAGAGCTTCCTGACTCCCTGAAACCCATTGGAATTCAATTACAAGGCAGGATTCAAAACATCCCTGATAGATAAAGAATTACGGCTGGTCTGCTGGGGATAGTGACCCCTGACTGTCGGCCATGGAGGAAAGTATGGACATGGGGAGAGATAGCCCAGGAATTGATTAATTTTGGAAGAAAATATGACCCTGTTGGTGGCTTGTACCAAAGAACTGAAACCAGGGTTGTACGGGCTGCAGAACAAGTTAGTGGGCAGCAATCACCCCCCCAGCAGAGCCAAGACTTGAAGTCAATCCAAGATCATAATTCTGGAAGAGATAAATCTCTAACTTGACAGGGACTGTGGTAGTTAGGGCTTCAGAAAGGTATTCCCAGGGATTTCATGGATGGACTCTGGACAAAAAAAATTAGAACAACTAGTGCAGGGATGGTCAGGGTAAAGGGGCACTTTTAGATCAACCCCTAATCTCCCACCCCTGATAGACTGTGAGGAGGAGCCGACTGAGGAAAAGAAAACATTGGGAAACTAATTCCTCCGCCTCCCAAAGGTGAGGGGGGAGGCAGAGGGTGGATGTTTGTGAGACAACTCACCCGCAATACAAAAGGAGATTTATTGATTACTGTTGCTGTAGGACCAAGGAAAAGACCAGTAATCTTTGTAATTGATACTGGGGCACAAATTACTGCAATAATGAGGACCAAAGCAGAACAATGTGGAATCTCAATTCTATCTAGAAATCTAATTGTTTTAAATGCCTTGGGAAAAACGCAGTCAGTGCCCATGACTCCAGTGACACTATGGTTACCAGGAGAGGTGGACCCCGTCAGCATATCTTGGTCATATCTTGGTGACCCCCGTCAGTGTATCTTGGTGCTTGCGTGTGTGCACACACCACAGACATGCGCTCCCTCTCCAGAGCACAAGCCTCACACATTCCTTGCATGCGCAGAGTGCTGCGCTCACCATTTGGCTTCTTCTCCTTTGGATGCCTTCCGCAACCCGCAGGATGCACACCAGTTCTCCTTCTGCCACACACGCCGCTTACTTCTTCACTGCTTCCTTCTCAGA
>VZSG01001899.1:2394-14541 GCA_013398315.1 Nothoprocta pentlandii
GGGGGGGCGCTGGGTTTTGGGGGGATTTGAGGGGTTTTGAGGGCCTAGCCTGGTGGTGGGGTGGGACACGCTGGGTTTTGGGGGAACTTGAGGTTTTTGGGGGCCCAGCCTGGCTTTTTGAGGGCGCCTGGCTGGAGGCGAGGGAGCTAAATTTGGGGTGATTTTGAGCGATTTTGAAGGCCCTGGCTTCCTTTTGGAGCTAGATGTGCTGGATAAGCCCTCCAGGGCAGATCCTGACCCTGATCCATGGGAATTTCCCGCCCGGATGGGAAGGGCTGGCGGGATAACTGACCGCTTCGGCTGCCCCCCTTCCCCTCCGAACCTGCCTTGGGGGGAAACGGTTTCATTTGGCCTCCAAATTTGTCCGATTTTTATCCGCCCGCGGCCGCGGAGGGCCCGAATTGAGGGATTTTGGGGTTTTTTTTTGGGGGGTGACGCCGCGCGTCGTCTCCGCAGGCCGCGTCTACTACTTCAACCACATCACCAACGCGAGCCAGTGGGAGCGCCCGAGCGGCGGGCGCAACGGCCCCGGCGAGCCGGCCCGCGTGCGCTGCTCCCACCTCCTGGTGAAGCACAACCAGTCGCGGCGCCCCTCGTCCTGGCGGCAGGAGAAGATCACGCGGAGCAAGGACGAGGCCCTGGAGCTGATAAACGGCAAGTAAACCCAGCGGAGAGCAGAGAGGGATGATAAAAAAAAAAAAATAAGGGGAAGCGCTTTTTAAAGCCCGGAGGTGGTTGGCTCCGCGCGGCGCCGACCCTCTAGAACCGGATTTGTTGAGCCAAGTGGTTTGGACATGGATTTTCCGTGTCGCAAACCGCCTGGGGAAGCAGTTTTCCCATGCGACTTGCTGGCTGCGATTCAATGCCATAAAGAGAGGTGCAACCCCACATGCCTTCCCCCCCGTTGTGGTTTTTGTCATGTTCTTCCAGAGGTTTGTTTGTATTTCGTTTGTAAACGTGTATTTTTGTGTTTAAAATAAAGTAATTATTTAAAGCTAAAACAAATGTTCTTTAAACATTTTATTTTTTTCCCCCCGCCCCGTTTAACATGTCATTTGATTCCTTGCCCCAATGGCAGTTGGTGTCAATTCGGATTAACCTCTGCTCGAAACCCTGGTGCTTTATAGACTCTCTTGCCCGGGGGCTGCACAAATGACCCGATCTGCTCAGGTTTTCCCCCGCACGTTGGGGCTTGCTGAGGAATTCCCTAAGGAATCAGGGCCTGGAGATCATTTCCAAACAAGTCCTGCTGATTAGTTACTGAAATCAGGGCCGTGTCCTTTAGGAGGCAGCTCTGTCCTTCCTGGCTGGATCTGGGAGCGCCCACGGATACGTGGTGCTCATCCAGAGCTGTTTAATTACTGATTTATGTATATTTATTACTTTAATTTCAGCCATGAAGGGCAGAGGATGCTAAGGGCTCCTCCTTGGAGCCTTTTCCCCCAAATTGGGGGAAAACCATCTTTGCTGAGGACCTGGCAGCACTTGGGCAGTGACCAGCAGGTAGGGGGCAGGTTTTTTGGAAGGGAAATGGAGTTAATTGGTAAAAATGGGCTTTTTCTCAGGGATTAGCCTCACTCGAGTCAGATAAGTGCAACTGAGGGCAGTAAAGCAGGAGATAGACCTTTTTTTTGGCATTTCTTTGTGCTGAGGCAATGGAGGGAATGCTCATATGGAATTCCCAGTGCTAAAACGGGAACGTCGGGCGTTCCCACCTGCACCTACGGAATTGGGAATGGTTTGGACTTGGGAAGTTCCCTTGGGCAAACCTGCAGTGTTTCGGGAGCCCATGCCCCATCAGGCTGCTTGCAGGGCTTGCACACTGCAAGCTGCTCATCCACAGCAGCCTAAATAACGTTATTTAGCAAACTTTACCCTTTCCAGCTTGTTTGGGTGCTTTTCTTTATCTCGGGTGCCAGAGGTCCTGGCTGCTGCAAGGCTGTGAAGGGAACCGTTCTCATCTGTCCTTTCTCAGATCCAGATACAAGTTGAGCTTCTTTTTCTCCCCTTTAGCCCCAAAATGTGAAATTCAGATCGACAGCTTCAGAGCCCTCTCGTTATCAGTTAAATTTTGGAGTTAGTCCTTTTTCTGTGGAGAAACTTGGGATTAAAGCTCACATCATATAAACACTCTGCTTGTGTCTTCCACCAAGGCCTTTAAGGATTTTTTTGTTGTTGCTGCTATTGTTATCATTTTTTTTTTGGTCTTTTTGAGCTTTTATTTAAAGGCTTTTTTTGCCTTTTTGAAAAAGGCAAAAATCTTTCTGTGAACATCCCCGCTTGTCCTTGGTAAACCCAATTTTTGGGAAGGTCAGGAGATCAGATAGGTTTGGCTTATTCCCTTCAGGATCACGCTTGGTTATTCATTCTTTATATATCTATATCTATAGATATAGATATAGATACAGTATATATATATGGTGTGTATATATATAAATATATATTATATATATTTTTGCACACACACACACATATATGTGTATATACATAAAAAAGTAAAGCATTGTATTTGCTCAGGGATTTGGTAGTTTTGTTTCCACAGCAAGGAGGGCTGTCCTGGAGATGACCGATTTGGTAAATTTGGGTTAATTGCTAATATTTGCCCAGTTGTAGGTGCCGCGCTTGGCTTTCCTGCGGCAGCAAGGCAGCGGCTTGGAGTCTCTAGGTTGTTTTGTTTATTTTCAGCCACTTTCCTTTCTGCTCTTGCCCTCCCAGTGGATTTACAAAGAGCCCTGTTCTTTCCTAGCGTTTTTTCATCAATTAAACCGACCAGGCTTTTAGTTTCCAGCAATGTAGGTCATCCCTTCCGCCGCTTCTGCTCCTTCTTTGCACTTACTTCAGCTCCTATTAATCTTCCTTGAGCGCTGGGGCTTCGTGGTGCACAATATTCCAGATTAGCTCTCGGCAGTGCCCTGTAATGGGGTGTTCACTACTACTCTTTGCTGCATTTCTCACTTGTGAGCTCAGTTTTGTAGCTGGTTTTCGTTGCTCCCTGGTGTCCTTCACCTTCCCATCGAGCTCTGGGCATGTAAAAGAAATCCTGTTTTTTGTAAATGACTCCACTTGCTGCAATTTGACTCTCTTTCTCCAATTTCTGGTCATCTCGTTCACGTTTAATGTTCACATTTAATGTTCACATTTAATGATCCGATCCTCTCTTCCAGCAGCGTTCAGGCCTTCCAGCCTCCACTCGCNGCACACACACACACATATATGTGTATATACATAAAAAAGTAAAGCATTGTATTTGCTCAGGGATTTGGTAGTTTTGTTTCCACAGCAAGGAGGGCTGTCCTGGAGATGACCGATTTGGTAAATTTGGGTTAATTGCTAATATTTGCCCAGTTGTAGGTGCCGCGCTTGGCTTTCCTGCGGCAGCAAGGCAGCGGCTTGGAGTCTCTAGGTTGTTTTGTTTATTTTCAGCCACTTTCCTTTCTGCTCTTGCCCTCCCAGTGGATTTACAAAGAGCCCTGTTCTTTCCTAGCGTTTTTTCATCAATTAAACCGACCAGGCTTTTAGTTTCCAGCAATGTAGGTCATCCCTTCCGCCGCTTCTGCTCCTTCTTTGCACTTACTTCAGCTCCTATTAATCTTCCTTGAGCGCTGGGGCTTCGTGGTGCACAATATTCCAGATTAGCTCTCGGCAGTGCCCTGTAATGGGGTGTTCACTACTACTCTTTGCTGCATTTCTCACTTGCGAGCTCAGTTTTGTAGCTGGTTTTCGTTGCTCCCTGGTGTCCTTCACCTTCCCATCGAGCTCTGGGCATGTAAAAGAAATCCTGTTTTTTGTAAATGACTCCACTTGCTGCAATTTGACTCTCTTTCTCCAATTTCTGGTCATCTCGTTCACGTTTAATGTTCACATTTAATGTTCACATTTAATGATCCGATCCTCTCTTCCAGCAGCGTTCAGGCCTTCCAGCCTCCACTCGCCCATTTCCTTAGTGTCCCCATGTTCCTACAGTCACTTCATCAGGCCAAAATTCATCCCAAAGTTTCCTGGATATTCCCTCTTTTAGCACAACCCAACTGCCATTTTTCATCTCACTATTTTTGTGTTAATCTCCCATTTCTCAATTTCACTTATGCCTGCAAATTTTTAAGGTGTTTTATAGAAACTGAGGCAGTATCTGCACTGAGGAATTTGTTCCAAATAGTTGAGATCATTGGGGGAAAAGTGCTTTTTAATCCCACTTCACAGAGCTGAAGTTCAGGCTCTCGGAGCCAATCTCTTGTTCTTGGATAGGTGACTTGAACCAATTATCTTAGTTTTACCCATATTATCTCAGTCCTAGTTTTGCCCATAAAAATGTTCTTCTTGCTGACCGGTAGATTTTGCTGCCAGGCTGGGCACTGCCATAAAAATAGAAACTTTTAATAATCAAATTCTATTTCAGGGTGTTGTTGCTCACTCTGCAAGGAACCTTTTTTACCTGTTGACGTGACCAGTGCAGGCGACTTGGGACGTGAAGGCGAACGGTTTGATCCTTAATTTGGGTGATTTGGTGCTTTTTAACGTCAATTCCTGACGCTCCTGGACGTGACGCGCTCCGATGTGACAGGTCCTAGCCAGGGGCTGGCAGCTCCGTGTAATTAGATACGCACTTACTGTGCTGCAGATCCATATTTTGGGATAAACCCTTTTTTGTCAGCAAATAGACTGTTGATGCTCAAGGAGCTTAGTTTAATTGGATGAAGAGCATCCGTTCCTGTTCTAAAACATGCTCGTGTGATTCTTAGGAACAGTTTCCTATGCAGATACACATTCAAGATTAACTTTATTATTATTATTATTATTATTATTATTATTATTATTATTTTATAGAACCTCCAAATTTTATGTAGTCTTCTGGCTTTCTCCACCTGTGCACAATAAGCAGGAGGTCAGATAAGTGAGTACAGTGTCACTTAGGCAGCTTAAATACTTAAGACAACTTTGGGCTTTTGAGTTATATTCAGAAGTCCTGTTAAAAAAAGCAATTCTAGAGGCAGATATAATTTTCCTTTTCCCTTTTTAAGAGTGTTTTTCTTGGTGGTGTTTGTACAACAGCCCTGTTCGGGTGAAGATACAACCCTCGCTGTTACAAACTGTGCTGGATTGCAAAGATCAGGGTCAGTGGTGGCTGGTTTAGGAAGATAGGATGGAATAAGGGAGGAAAGAAGGAACAGAAGGCCAATTTGAAGACTTAGAATCACTTAGTTTTGGTCCATTTGAAGACTTAAAATCACATAGTTTTGGTCATGCTACAATTAAACTGCAATAAAAATCTTCATTGGAAACCAGGTAGCCTCCTCCTTCAGGTGCTGCTGCTTCTTGTCTTGACGTCTTTGCAGCAACCAGCACAACTGATCATCTTGATCAAGTGATTATAGGTGTTTTTTGGCCTTTTGGCTTGATTGCAACGAGGAAAAAACCTCAGCAAAGTCATTTCAATTATTTGAGCTTTTTAGTGGTTTGGAAAGCACAGGGCACTTGGCGCTTTATGCCATAAAATCAGAGATTTAATTTGCAGATGAATTTTATTGAAGTTCCCTCATTAGCAGCTATTTCTTTATCTCTCGGGGCTTCCACAGGTATGTAGAGGTTTGTAGTATTAAATCCATCTGGAAACTGCTTATTTCTTCATATTTTGCATCAAACACTGCCCTCTTTCATTTGGGCATCGCTGGAATTTTTGGGATGAATCCTTTACTTTGCCTGTGACGATTCCCTTCGTTGGGAAGTTCAGTTATTCCAAGCAAGAGGCTGAGCAGCCTCCGTGTGGAGAAACCTCCCTGCTCACTTGGTTCCTGCATGCACAAGGAGCGAGCGGCACCAAGGGCATCCAGGGAAAATCCTTGAGGACTTTCCCCACGGAGCGAAATCCTGGGGTGTCCAGGGAAAATCCTCAAGGACTTTCCCCACGGAGCGAAATCCTGGGGCTTGGTGCTCAGAGGTGCCTTTTGCCCGGTGCTTTTCTCAGCAAACGAGCTCGAGAAAACCAGGATCAGATCCTTGCATGAAACCATCCACGTGGAGAAATGCCCGTTATCTCCTGGTTTTCTCAACGAGCGGATCCAGGAGCTATCCGGAGCGGCTCCGCGGTGCCGGAGAAGCCCCGGAGCAGCAGGCAGAGCCCTCGCTTCAGGCTCTGCCTGTTTCTTCATCGACCTTCCAAAATAAGTCGTCTTCATCAATAATTCACCCGTTTGGGATTCTTCATGCTTGGGTGTTTACCAAGGTGAACCTGCTGCGGGCAGAAACTCCTGCGTTTTGAAGCTGTAAATTTCCATACTTCAAGGGATGCTGATAGGTGAAATCGGCCTTTTTTTTTTTTTTTAAATTTACTCTTTAATCTTTTCTTTTTAGAAGCTTCAATAGGAGTGGCTTGCCCGGGCCAAGGATTGAATTGTCTCTTGTATCCACAGGCTACATCCAGAAGATAAAATCGGGAGAAGAGGACTTTGAATCTCTTGCTTCCCAGTTCAGCGACTGCAGCTCGGCGAAAGCGGGAGGGGACCTGGGTGCGTTTGGAAGAGGTAAGTTCAGCACCGGGATTCCGGAGCTGGCATTCCCGGCGGGAATATTGCACTCTGCTTATGGGGGGGGAATGAACGTGGGAATGGGCTTGTGTGCTAGGCAGCCCTCTGTGCAGGAAATGAAGTTTGTGGAAGTGAAATCAAGTAATGCAGCCCTAATATTATTGTAGATGAAGAGAGGGTTGTGCAAGTGCCCTTCCTGGAATGGGCTTTTCCCTCTGGAAAAGGATTTTCCAGGTACACTGCCTGGAAATCCAGCTGTAGACGGTGAAGGAGAAAGCAGTGGGTAAGGCTGGCTAATGGCTCACCGGATAAATGACTTGCCATTCTAATCTTAAATCAGAAAGCTATTAACAAGTTGTAGGAACCGGAGCAATTTACAGTTCCCCCGAATAACGTGGCTGGTGAGGGAGTTTGTTACAGGCTTATTGATCAGCGCGGTGAGGGATTGGTGGCAGCAAACTCTTGGATTCGCCTCATTAACGAGATTTGCGGGCACACAAGGCGAGCCTTGAGATGGGAGAGGGAGGAACGTGGATCACGAGGCTTTGGGAATTGCTTCGTTCACACAAGGAGCAAGACAGAAAGCAGCGATGCCATCAAGCCAGGAAGGCTTAATAGCAAGGGCGCATATTCATGTTTTATTGGAAGAGGGTAAGAAAGGTTCCTGTCGGAGAGAGCACGCTGGGATGTTGGACCGGGCCATCCACACCTTGGGAATTGCAGCACATCTCCTGATTGATTTCAATGGGATATTTCCAGGGTAAATAAGGCAAAAATGGGCTTGATGCTACGGACATAAGTGCAGAAGGGGCCCTGGGGCCGCTGCTGCTGCCTCTGCTGCCTGCAGAGCACCGGGTTACCAGACCCGCCTTCGGTGCCGCAGGTTGTGGTCTCCCACCAGGACCATTTTAAATTCCTGTTCCTTTCCAGAGCCTAATTGTGCTATGGTGAAAGCAGCAGCTGCTCCCTCGGGTATCTCCTTTTGGATAGTGCTGAGCAGCGATATTTTATGAGTTCCTATATAATGAGCCATTAATCTCAGGATGCTGCCACGGGCTCCTCAGAACCCGTGGATTTACCGGGGGCTTTGGAGGCCCAAGCACGGAGATTTCTCTTGGTTATAGCGAAAAGCAAAGAACTGCTGCAAGGAGCAGTCTCCACTAGATGACACTAGAGCCGTGAGTGTCATTCTCCATTTCTGCCTCTTTTCTCTTGGCCTGAAAATGTAATTTATTAGGACTCGGAGCGCTGCTTGCTTTGGAGGCGAAGTTATTAAAACGTTTCCATTCATCTTCATGAAAAGCCGCGGCTAAGCCGGGTTTTGCTTGGGGAGGACCACTGTGGCATGGCAAAGAGGCTGCGAAAGAGCCGGGCTCCGAGCGGAAAATAACCCCAGAGCGAAGGTGAGAGGCAGCGGGCGGCACTGCCCGGGAGCCTGCCTGGCACGAGGTCGGAATGCTGAGATGGGAGAAACGGAGCTCTGCAAAGCCCTGCCTATCAGGTCGCTCAGTAATGAAAACCCTGTTTTTTGGGGGAAATATCGAGCAGAAGCTGCTGCAGCTAATGCTGAAAGAGGAGTTGAGCTTTGCGGTGCCTCAGGAAATGGGTGTGGGTGGCTGTGGATCCCAGAGTCCCGTAGGAATTGTGGAGGGGCCGCTTAGCGCGATGCGATGCGATGCATCCGGGATGCGCCGGGGCTCCGGAGGGGCTGGGAAGCGGCGATCCCGGAGAGGTTAGTGTGTCCTGCGCTGGCTCATCCATCTGCCAGCTCCCAACGTGGAGCCCGATGGTGCCGCTCGGTCCCCAGAGCTGCAGAGCAGGGGTGTAAATGGGGGATCCGCGCGGCGCTTTCGGGAAGGCTCCGATCCGCTCCCGGCCCCGGGCGCTGCAGCGTTTTGGGAGCCCGGCCATGAGGCTCCGACCTCGGCCAGGCTTGGCGGATTCTCTAACTTCTGTGCTGCAAATTGGGCACAAACGGTGTCGCTTTGGAAGCCTTTGGAGCGGGCTGGCGGCTTGGCTGAGTGCGTCAGGCCGGGCGCTCGTCACCGCTCGGTCCCCGTGGCCTCTCGCAGGGCGGCTTTGGCTCTGCTCCTTGCCCGCTCCACGCAGCTCCCTCTCCAAACCCTGGGCTTTCCCGAGCCTCGGGAACGCGGCGCTTGGGAGCGGGAGCCGGAGCAGCAGCCCTTATCTAGGTCACGACTTGAGCCACGGGCGCCCTGTGAATTATTTAGCGCAGCTTGTAACGCACACCGCGTCCACCGCGTGCCCGGGGGGCACCCGAGCCACGAACACCCCCGTGCCGGGGAGCCGGCAGAGCAGATTCCCGCCGTCCCTCCCCGCTGCGGCGTTTGCAGGAGCTGAACAAAACCTCCCTGTGGCGCCGAGCCACGGGGGACTTGGCTGGTAGGCTGGAAGCTGCCTCCATCCGAGCCTTGCTGGCTCCAAACGAGCTCCCGCTCTCCGCCGGGCTTAATTGGGCTTTCTCCTCGCTGCAGGGCAGATGCAGAAGCCTTTCGAAGACGCCTCGTTTGCGCTGCGGGCCGGCGAGATGAGCGGGCCGGTTTTCACAGATTCAGGGATCCACATCATCCTCCGCACAGAGTGAAGTGCCTTGGTGACACGGAGAAAGGAAAGGGCGAGGGGAAGAAAGGAGAAAAAAAAACCCCACTCCAACCCTGCACTCTCCCAGATGAACTTCATATCCAGTTAAAAACAAAAAAGCTCATTTCATATCTCGGTATCTTCTGTGGCACCTGACACGATGGTTTTCGCCTGCAGAGATGCATGGTTAGCCAGGGGGGAGAACGGCATCCAAACGAGACAGTCATGTCTTTCAGGAGCAGAGAGAATGTTGGAAAACACAACTCGGGCCACGCCACGGCTGCTCGAGTTCTGGTGACGGGCCCCTCGGCGAGGACTTGTCCATGCTGAAGGTGACACCTCAGTGCTTCCCACGGCCACCCTCGCAGAGCTCCGGAGTATTTATTGCAGCCAAGGCAACCTGTGGACTCCGGCGCTCTGGTGGCAGGAGCTCCCAACCCCTCTGCATGTTTGCTCCGCTTCCCGTTATCCCCCGTGAGATGCGCTCGCTCCGCGGCCCGGCTCGCTGGTTTGTAGCAACGACTGCCCGAAGCCACTCGTGAACGGACTGTCCGTTGTGGAGCGCCGGCACAGCCGGCGTCTGCCTGTAGCTTCCCTCGGCGCGGCTGGGAACACCGCTCCGTCCCGTTGCTCGCGCTCCCAAAGGCCCGAGCACAAACGAGGGCTTGGCGGCCAGGAATTCCCGGCGCAGGGCAGGCGGGAGCCGCTCGGAGCCGCCTGGCGCTCCGGGAGCCGCTCCGGAGCGGCGCTCCGTGCCTCGATCCGGCAGGACGGGCCGGCCCCGGGATTCTCCGTCCTGGCTAGAAGGCTCTTTCCCCGAGCTCCTCTCCATCCGCTCGTGGTTTCCACGCTGTAAGTCATTGTTTTTCGGTTGCGCCGCATCGCTTAAGTTTAGTAAAATAAAACCTGAATAATAATCATAAAAAAAAAAGCCCAGCTTTCATCCGACGCAAACAAGCTGTAGAGTTCCCGTTCTCTTCTGCAGACAATAAAGCCCTCTCCAATCCAACATTTCAAGGGCTCCGGTATTGATTCTTTCTCCTCCTCTGACCGTGGAGCTCCTGTGGCTCCAGCCGAGGTGGCTCCAGCGCCTGCTCTTGCCCTCGTAAAATGGGAGCGTGACTTGGATTAAGGAAATTCCCTTTATTTGCAGAATTTCTCTGTCTCTAATTGCTTCCTCATACCCACTGTTCTCCTTCGGGGCCGGGGTTCCCTGCGTTGCCGTCTCGTTCCCTATTTAAATTCTGATAAAAACTGTTATTCCAGGTAAGCGAAAAACGCTGCTTTTGGTGCAATTCAGGAGCCGTTTCTTCCCAGCTCTGCAAATTCGGACTTTCCAGCTCTCGTGTGAAACCTTTCCTGAGGATGACTCTGCCCTGGGGCTTGTTTTCCCCCTCTTATTTAGACCTGGGCAAAAGCTCAGGCCTTAAACACTGCTGCGATTAAGGTGATGAGGAGGATGGGGATGGGGGGCCAGGGCTCCTGGGATCCACGGGACCGGGAGGAGTGGGATCTTTCCGCTGGGGAGGCCAAAGCGGCCGCTCCCGGTCCGGATTCCCGGTTCCCATCTGTGCCCTCCACGGCGGCCTCCTTCCCTAACGGCCTTTCCCATCGGAAAAGCAGAGCCGGACTCGGCAGCTCCGCTGGGAAACGCGGATGTTTTCCAGCTCCGTCCGACTTGATCCTTTGGCCCCTTCTCGTGCTCCCGCTCCTCCTGCTTCTGCTCCCGTTCCTGTTCCCACTCCTCCTGCTCCCGCTCCCGCTCCGCTGGGGCCTCCCGCCCACTCCCCACAGGCCCCTCTTGGGAAAGCAGCCTCCCCACGTGGCGTCTTCCCCAAATTCCGCAACCGCAGCCTTAATTAGCTCGTTAGCTGCGCCTAATTTGCGGCATGTGCCTCCCCTCCGAGCCCCGTTCCGGGCCCGGGCAGCCGAGCGGCACGGGAGCCGCCGGAGCAGCCCGCTCTGCTGAGGTGAACTTGCCCGCTAATTATTATGATAATTATTATTCTCAGGCGCTGCCAGCTGAAATGAGAGCTGTCCTTCGCTGTGGAGCCGGAGCCGTGGCTCGCGACGGGATGCGGGGCGGAGAGGGAGTTTTTCTGGAATGCAGGTGGGAATTTAGGAAGGCACAGGTGGGAATTAAGGAAGGCGCAAGTGGGAATTTAGGAAGGCACAGGAGGGAATTTAGGAAGGCGCAGGAGGGAATTTAGGAAGGCGAAGGTGGGAATTTAGGAAGGCGCAAGTGGGAATTTAGGAAGGCGAAGGTGGGAATTTAGGAAGGCGCAGGAGGGAATTTAGGAAGGCGCAGGTGGGAATTTAGGAAGGCGCAGGAGGGAATTTAGGAAGGCGCAGGAGGGAATTTAGGAAGGCGCAAGTGGGAATTTAGGAAGGCTCAAGTGGGAATTTAGGAAGGCACAGGAGGGAATTTAGGAAGGCGCAAGAGGGAATTTAGGAAGGCGTCCTCTCCCCTCAGCTGCTGCTGCGGGGCCGTTCCTCCTGGCGGGCGCCCTGCCAGCTCAGCTTTTAATCTGGTTTTGTTAATTCTTGCTTTAAGCAGCCTCTTGTCCGTCCCCATCCCAGCGCTCCCCCTGCCCGGCTCTGCTTCCAGGGACAGTGGGCAGGAGGACGGCGCCGGAGGAAGGCCCTGGGGCTGCTCCTCATCGGGATCATCCCTTTCCCTGGCGGCTCCTTGCACCGCCTCCCTCCTCTCAGGAGCCGCGGCGTTTTCCAGCTTCCAGGTGTTTATCTTTCCCCCCTGTTTTTTTCCGGCAGCGCCTGCTGCAATTTGTCTCCGCTCGCTCTGCAAACCGCAGCAGCGGAAAGGCAGCGTTTCGCCCCAAAACGAGCCGGGAAACGGGGTCGCGAGTGACCCCCGGGCAGGGGGCGGGTGGGCTGAGCGGAGGGGTCCGTGCGGCTCGGGATGCGGCTCGGGATGCGGCTCGGGATGCGATGCCCGCCTGGAGCAGAGCCGGCGCCGCTGCATCCCAGGGCGCCCGAGCCCGGACCGCCCCGGCCGTTTCCTTGG
>VZSG01001901.1:9761-24295 GCA_013398315.1 Nothoprocta pentlandii
CCGCGGCTCGCAGGGGAAGCCGCAGGCCTCCGCAGAGCCCCTCGCGCAGGAAGCTTCCGAGAGGAAGGGCCGACAAACGTAAACAGCGACAAGAGCAGCGGCCTTTCCCGGCCCCGCGTCCGTGTGAGAAGGCGAGCGCCGGGTGCGGCCGGGCTGGTGAGGTCGTCATGTTGTTCTCCCGGTGCCCCGGGCAGACGGAAAACGGCAACACCCAAAAACACTTCATCCCACAGGGGATTCGCCGCGGTCCCCTCGGGCATGAGCAGCTGCATCCCTGTAAGCTTGCTTAGGGTAGAGCATCTTCTTATGTGCAAAAGCTCTCCAGGCTTTTCCGAGCAATTTACTGTAATTACTCCTTAAATAGGACTAGCGCAGATTTATGTAATTATTTTTTTCCTGGTCAGAGTCTACGGTGCGTTTAAAATCCACATGGATTTCTTTTAATATCACTTGTTTATAAGATTAAGATGCCCATTATTTGATATTTTTTTCCTCTCTTTATATAGAAAAATGGAAATCACTGCTCCTGCAACATCCAAGTGCATTATATACTGGAAAAGAAAAGTCAAGTCAGAATATATGCGTCTTCGTCAGCTCAAGAGATTTCAGGCAAATATGGGAGCTAAGGTAAAGACGTTATGAGGGTGGTTCTAGCTGAAAGCATATTGCCTGAATCTTTCATGTTAGTTTGTAATCCTAGCACATTTTAACATTTCGAGTATGTCTTTCATTTCAGGCTCTGTTTGTGGCCAATTTTGTGAAAGTTCATGAAAAAACTCAAATTCTCAATGAAGACTGGAAGAAGCTTCGAGTCCAACCCGTGCAGTTAATGAAGCCGGTCAGCGGACACCCTTTCCTGAAGCAGGTACAGAGGAGAGAGCGAAAGCAGCACAGCGGCAACAGATGCTGCCTGGAACTGCAGCTTTGCAGGGGGCTTGAAGATCCTTAATCTTTCTGCTTTGTGTTGCCATATGTCACTATCAGATTGGGCCTGGTTCTTTCCCATATTGTAAAAACAAAAGGTTTTAGACTCGAGGCCTCAGCGTGAGCGAGCCCAGGGCTTAGTGTGTTTGTCTTCCAGCGGGATTTCCTCCTGGCTGTGCCTGCAGGGCTTGTTCCCTCACTGTCCCTCTCTTTGATTATATTCCAGTGCACCGTTGAGAGCATTTTTCCAGGATTTTCAAGTCAGACGCTCTACATGAGAACCCTGAACACGGTAGCACTGGTGCCTATTATGTACTCCTGGTCCCCTCTTCAGCAGAATTTCATGGTATGTAAGAAAGTGCTTTGGTGCAAGGTCTTTGAGAGATTAATGTGTAATCACTACACAGCTGTGGAGCGATTATAGCTTATTCAGTCCACGTGTTCCAAACCATGTCTGCTCAAGAGATCATGGAAAGTACTATTTTAGTTGCTTGTTTTGCTGAATTCTACACAAGAGCTTTCTCGGCGAGCTAGCTTGCCTGTGTAGTCTCTCCTTTATACCTGACATCTTGATAGGTCACTGTTATTTCACAGGATTCAAAGAGTGAATATTTCATTTCTTAATTGGATTTTTCTTCCACTTGAAATGAAGAGTTTTATTTCTGGGCAGGTAGATCCTTTCTTTGTGACTGGGTTACCCTGCTGCCCCCTTTGCAGGGATGCTCCTGAGGGTTAGTTCCTTGATCATGCGGTGCAGTGAATGATCTCCTACAGCTTCTGGTGTCGCAGCCCCGCTCTGTCCTTCCTGGCTGCCCTGTTAAGATGATGGGCTAAACAAAGAGCTGGTCTGTGCCTAACCTGCCCCTCTTCTGGTCTGGGGGAGTGTATTTCTGCAACATGCAGGACTCCCCTGAAGCCACAGAGAGCTCGTTGTGTGGCAAGAGCAGCTGTGATGCAAGAGTCTGTGGTAATGCAGGAGCTGTGTCCCGCCTGGGAACGAGTCACCGTTTTGCCTTTCAGCAAGTTCTCTTCACAATCTCTCTGACATTTGGGGCTGTTTATTATTATTGGCCACTTCTCTGCTTCTGAGTTAGCCTTGGTGTGATAAGTGCTCCCTTTTAAGCAAAATGTGCTTTTTTGGGTCAGAGTTACGCTGTCGGCATAGGGTAACAATGAACTGTCCGTGAGGAGACATCTGAAACTTCGCCTGGGGAGGCTGGGCCTTGCTCAGCATTGTGTTGTCTGCACGTGCAAATGGACAGGAGCAGCCTTAGAGACGCAGCCCCACAGGGAATCGGCAAGTGCTCCGTTACTGAATTGTGTCCAATGTCTTTGCAGGTGGAGGATGAAACCGTTCTGTGCAATATCCCTTACATGGGAGACGAGGTGAAGGAAGAAGACGAAACCTTTATTGAAGAGCTTATTAATAACTATGATGGGAAAGTTCATGGAGAGGAAGGTAACCTGGGACCAAGAACACACAGAATGGTCCAGACTCTTGCAAATATGTTATCAAAGCAGTTAAGAAGTCAAAAGGTGGCAGCAGTAACCAGCTTTTCTCTGAGAGTAGAGAAGCAGGAACTTGCCTGCTCTTCTAGTTTTCACAGACACAGTCCTGCCTTTTGATATCCTGCTCTGTTCTGGGCCTGGGATGCTCTGGAGCAGACACTCTTGTTTGCGAGGGTTCCCAGGCTTGTTCTGGGATGTAGACAAATGTGTTAGAGGGTAGGAGGAGCCCAGCAATTATTTCACTTGTAATCCTAGCCAAGACTTAATTTGGGCTTTACAGAGATGAAAATCCAGTGTGTTTTCATACAGAGCTACCTAGCCTATCATAAGGCTCTGCCTAGAGGGAGGAAGGCCATACAAAACACTCTGTGGTGGCCTTTCTTTAGCTGACTTCTTTAATGAACATCTGTGAAGAGAATAATCATTGAATTATTAAAAATGATTCACCCTTGTGTTAGGTCTGTTGCATTAAGATCAGTTCTTCCTCACTCCTGTCTTGCAGAATTGCTAAGGTTCTAGTCACTAACATCGTCCTCTGGCTAGACGGTGCGAGGTGATGGTGCTGACTGCTGTGTTTCAGAAATGATTTCAGGATCCGTGCTCATCAGCGATGCTGTGTTCCTGGAGCTGGTGAACGCCTTGAATCAGTACTCAGATGAGGAAGAGGAAGGACACAACGATCCTGAGGTGAAGCAGGAGGACGGGAAGGAGGAGCTGCCGGTCACAAGGAAAAGGAAACGAATCGCGGCGGAAGGTGGGTTTGGCTGCAGAAGCTGTGGTGGTGTTGGTCATGTCCCGCTGCCTCCTTGGGTAACTGGCCAGTACTCTCCTGCCATCACTATTTTGATTACTAAGGTGTCGTTAAAGGTAGCGGCCAAAGTGGCAAGTTTGGGGAAAGTAATTGAGAAGAGAAAGTTGTTCTCACTGTCCCCTGTGGACAGAATAAAAGTCATCAGCTTGAACTGTAGCAAGGGTGAATTAAGATGAGACATCTGGAAAGCCAGTTAATGGTAAGATCAGCAAAGCAGTGCTCCAGGAAGAAGCTCCAGCAGCTTCCCAGGGGAGGCTGTGCGAAAACTTAAGAGTTGCAGGTTTGAAAGTGCAGGTCTGGCAGTGAGCTGCCAGTAGTCCTGTAGGCAGGTCTCACTCTGCTGTAGGACAGGAAGATGGATCAGGCGACCTTTTCGAATCCCTTCTGGCCCTATTTTCCATGTACTTGTGTTCCTCTTCCCTCTATTGTGCCATCTGGAGTTTATGTTGCCTAGAAGAAGCTGTTTGTGGGATTTTCCTGTGTCCTGCCTGCCCGCGGGAGCACTGACTGGTGGCTGCTTCTTTTTCGTTGGTTCACAGTGATATAAATAACAAAAATAACAGGACATTTTGTGAATGCAGAAATACAAAAATGTCTGTAAATTTGTATTCTACGGTCATCACCTCCTCTTTCTAGCACTTTGCTAAGTTAATGAAGAATAATCATCTAGTAATAAAGTCCAACCTGAGTAGAGTCCTTTCTCTCTCTAGGTCTCTCCTGACATTTGACAAAGGTTTCCTATTTAGTCTCATCCTGTTTTGGTACAAATAAGTGGTCATACTCTGTTAGAAAGCATGGTTGGTAATTCCATAAATACATTATGCTACTTTGCTCAGGAAGTGGAGTGTACTGCATCTGGAAATGCCTTAACCTAATTGCAGCACAAAATAAGGCTTATTCATTGTATATGTGATTGCATTTCTACCTCTTAAAATATTATCCAGAACACCTACTAGAATCTCTCTCTCTGGAAAAGGAAAGGCATCTTCTGTGATACTCAAGTCCAGCTTAACTGAGGAATTGTCTCTTTTCTTTTCTTAGGTAACAAAAAGTGTTCCAAGAAGCGTTTTCCAAATGACATGATCTTCACTGCGATTTCTTCTATGTTTCCTGAATATGGCTTCCCGGATGACATGAAAGAGAGGTAGAAGAGCTCCATTTAAATAGTCTGTTACAACTGTGAACAGCAATTAAAGTCTGTATTTCATTGAAACAAAACCAAAACCAAAACTCTGCTTTGACTGAAAAGCAGAGCTCTGTGGCCTTGGAAAGTAATGTGCTGGGGAGTGTCTTGAGCAGAAAGATTTTTTTGACAACTAGTTCAGTTTAGCCTCAGAATGTCTAAGCCAGGGTCATACGGATCTGTAGTAGTATGTAACCCTGTAATGCTTCCCAAAATAAGAGAGCTTGTCTATCTTTGGCCATAGATAGTGGTGGCCAGCGATAGGACTAGAGGGAACGGCCGCAAACTGAAGCACCAAAAGTTCCACAGGAACTTAAGAAAAAATTTCTTACCAGTGAGGGTGCCCAAGCCCTGGCACAGGCTGCCCAGGGAGGCTGTGGAGTCTCCTCCTCTGGACATCTTCACAACCTGCTTGGATGCAGCCTGTGCCACGTGCTCTGGGTGACCCTGCGTGTGAAGGGGGGTTGGACTAGATGATCTCTGAGGTCCCTTCCAGCCTTAAGCATTCTATGATTCTGTGGTTCTATGCTCAGTGTTTTTGTTTTCCAATAGGTACCGAGAGCTTACGGAAGTCTCTGACCCCAATGTGCTGCCCCCGCAGTGCACCCCCAACATCGATGGGCCCTGTGCAAAGTCGGTGCAGCGGGAGCAATCCCTGCACTCCTTCCACACGCTCTTCTGCCGGCGCTGCTTCAAATACGACTGTTTTCTGCATCGTAAGTTCAGTCTCCTCTGCGTGCTGCCCGAGAGCCCCCTTTCTCTTCCCTCTTTTCTGTGCTTTATGCTTCTCGGTGCCGTGCTTAGCAGCCCTGCTGCAGTCTTTAGAGGGTGATGCCTTCCTGGCCTTTGGCAGTGCAGCCTTCAGGGGCTGTCAGGGGCCCCAAAACCATTTGCAAACGCCATTCCACTGCTTTCCCCAGATGGATGGTAAACCAGCCTGTGTGTCAGTCCCTTTTGCCTCACAGTGGCTCAGCACACTGGACTTGAGCCTCTTGGCAGTCTGTGGCAGACATACAGCCACGACTAGACTGTACTGTTATTTTGCAGAAGCTTCTCAGGGGAAGGCATGAATGTTACATTTGTTTTTTTTCTTTATTGCCTCATTGGAAGTTACAGCTTCATCTTAGTCATATTCCTGTGGTTTTTCCCTGCCAAAACCTCATGGATACTGGTTAACTGTTTGGCCTGCGGCTTCCCAGGTCTACAGGCTTTCTTGGAAAGTCATGAGACTCTCTCCAGTGAATTATTTCTTAAAAGATAGAATATTATGACTGCATAGTATTTTTGTTTCAATATAAACACAAATCTTTTTCCAGCTGTCTGTCCTTTCCAAGTGTTCTACATTGGCTGCTAAGCCGTTGGAGTAGAGGGGGCCAAGTGGTCCTGGGCCACTGTCCTTTGCTCTTAGGAGAGCTTCTCCTGTAGCACTGGGAACAGTGCAGTTCTGGGCTCTCCAGTATAAGAGGGACGTGGAGCTTCTAGAGTGGGTCCAGCGGAGAGCAGCAAAGATGCTTAAGGGACTGGAACATCTCTCGTATGAGGAGAGACCGAGTGAGCTGGGCCTGTTTTCTCTGGAGAAGAGAAGGTTGAGAGGCTGAGATATGTACAAGTAAATGAAGGGGGAATGTAGGGAGGAAGGGGCCAAGCTCTTCTCAGTGGTGGCCAGTGACAGGACAAGGGGCAATGGGTGTAAGTTGCAACACAGGAAATTCCATCTCCATGTGGGGAGGAACTTCTTGACTGTGAGAGTTACAGAGCCCTGGCACAGGCTGCCCAGGGAGGTTGTGGAGTCTCCTTCTCTGGAGGTCTCCAAACCCACCTGGATGCCACCCTGTGCCTCGTGCTCTTTGTGTCCCTGCTGGAGCAGGGAGTTGGACTAGATGATCTCTAGAGGCCCCTTCCAACCTTAACCACTCTGTGATTCTGGGACAACATCAATCCCCCAGTGCAGCTTCTTTCCTTTATTCATCTAGTGTTGTCCCTGTCCTGTGCTGCGTGGGGGAATCTCTTATTGGAAGATGCTAGCAGTAAAGATAACTATTTTTTTTTCCCCAGCTTTTCATGCTACTCCTAATGTGTACAAACGAAAGAACAGAGAGACCAAGATTGAGCCAGACCCTTGTGGGGCAGACTGCTTCCTCTGGCTGGTACGTTTCTGCCTCCCTCCTCCTGAGACCATGAGAGACACAGGCCTGGCCAGCTTTGCTGCAGAGCTTTGAGGCCTTTGTGCAACTTCGGTGGTTTTCAGAACTAGTCCTAATCCTCATGGGATTCAGGGGGAGCAGCAAGTCAAGGATGAACCTTGTTTGAAACCTTCCTTAGGAAATTCTCGGCAAAGACTATTCTCATAGCAAGCAAATTATGGGAAGTTATGATGCTAAATGACTTGTCTGGACTCAGTGCTGGGTTTAAAAAATGAAAACCAGGTTAAAAATGGGTGGAAGGAGCCTACTGTATGTGGGATGGCTGAAACAGTTTTAAAAATGTTCTTTTAGGGGTATAACCTAGCAATGTTCCTCAGGGATGAGAACCACACTAAAGATATGGTGATCTGGCTGCAGGGAGACTGGTGCACTTCATGGTGTCACCTCTGGTCGTCTGGCTGAGATGCTGGACACTTCATCACACGTCTGCAGGGCTGCAGCAGAGTAGACCAGAAGCACTTCCCTGCCAGGCTGTCAAGGGAAAAGGTGGGGAAGGGGGATTGGAGCTGGACAGGGAGCCAGTTCCTCCCGGGCAGCGAGGCAGAAGGAAGCCGAGCAGAAATGTGTGTGGCAGGCAGCTGGCAGGGCCTTTCCAGTTACAAATCACTGCCTCCTTTTGGTGGCAGCAGCGCAGGCCTTCTCCCAAGCCTGTGTCCCAGCTCTGTGGCACCCACCTCGTGCTGGGTTGTGCTCTCTTTGCAGGAAGGAGCCAAGGAGTTTGCGGCGCTGCACAACCCCAGGTCCAAGTGCTCAGGCCGGCGCCGCCGGAGGCACCACGTGGTGAGCGCCTCCTGCTCCAACACGCTGGCGTCCACGGTTGCTGAGACGAGGGAGGGAGACAGCGACAGAGACACGGGCAACGAGTGGGCCTCTAGTTCCTCGGGTATGATGCTGTTCTAGAGATACCCCTCTCCCGTGTAGCAGCACGAGCAGAAGCAGCAAACGGGCACCGTTGTGCCTGGGGCTCCCTCTTTCTTGCCCCTCGGTCTGTACGCCGGGGGTGTGGAGTTCACGGAGTAACAGAGCTGGTGTTTACAGCTGGCCTTGAATAAACATGAGGGACACGGGGCTCTGCCCTTTGCTGCTGCGGGAGTTCTGCTCTTGCTGGAACAGGGAATGTTGTGAAGCAGAGTAAGCGCTTTGCTGGGAGCTCCAAGAGCTCTTGGCTCCGAGTCCTCCCCTCGGCTGCACGTGAGGAAAGTGCCCCCAGCAGGGCAGGCTGCCCGGGCAGGGCCAGTCTGTGCCTTTGGACGTGCCAAGGCACCAAGAGCAGTGGCCTGGGAGCTGTCGAGGCGAGTGCTTGGCCATGGACACGTAGTGGCCGCTTCCCCCTGCCTCTGTGCAGCAGATGAGCCCCGAGCTGCTGCTGCTGCCCGAGGTGCTCCCAGGCCTCCACCACACTGGCTGCACACGCTGAGGCCTCAAACAGGAGAGCAGGGAACAGCTTCCTCATCCTCAGGCTGTCCCTGCGGCTGCTGGCCTGCTTAGGAGGCCCCGTGAATCTGGGTCTCCGAGTGGGAAGGTGACACGACGCCTTTTTGGCTCCAGAGGGCCAGTACCACCATCCGGAGCGAGGCCCCAGGCCGGAGGCAGGACTGCGAGGTGGAGGCTGCCGTGGGGCTGTCCCTGCGCCGCTGCCGGGACGTGCAGGACGAGGCAGCGAGGCAGGCTGGGCCCGGGCGCCTCCGGAGGGACTGCTCTCCTAGCCAGCTCCGGCAGCGAGGGGCTCTTCTCCCTTGCGTTATCCTAACACCCGCGTTTCCCACCAGAGGCCAACTCCCGCTGCCAGACGCCCACCAAGCAGAAGCTGAGCCCTGCCTCGTCCCAGCTCTTCGCGGTGGAGACGCCGCAGGAGCCCGTCGAGTGGACGGGCGCCGAGGAGTCGCTCTTCCGCGTGTTCCACGGCACCTACTTCAACAACTTCTGCTCCATCGCCAGGCTGCTGGGAACCAAGACGTGCAAACAGGTACGGCCTGGCTTGCTTGGGAGGGCAGCTGTGCGCCCTGCACAAGGCAGGCGCTGCAGCACGTCGCCCAAGGACAGAAGGAGACCTCTGCCACTGCTTGCTATTTTTATTTTTTTTTTTAATCTTCTCTGCCACAAATCACCTTGGGGAATGTGCTGCATCAGTGCAAGGCGGGGTTTTCTGCTGGATGCAGATGCTGGGGATGGTGAAAACAGCCACTGCCACCAGCCTCATTCTGCTGCAGCCTTTTATTTTGCAAACTGCTGCTGCTAACCAATTAGCCCTGCACATGTGCAGTGCTGTTGGATTCTCCAGGGTGCCCTCTCTGAGGCTTGGCTCTGGCAAGGTGGAGGGTCGTCTTTTCCAAGCACAATTAGCAATGACCCCTGTTCCAGTGAAACTGGGAGCAGCACTGCCTCACTTTTGGTCCAGTCAGCGGGAGGCCTCTTGCGCCTGCCTCCTTGTGCGCTCTCTGCTCATGCTTTAGATAAAAATGACTCGAGTGCCCTGAACTTTATTCTTCTTTTTGCTTCTGTTGCTTTTTGGTAGGTCTTTCAGTTTGCGGTGAAAGAATCACTTATAACAAAACTGCCAACAAACGAATTAATGAATCCATCCCAGAAGAAGAAAAGGAAGCACAGGCAAGTGTTGGACAAGCTTGTTTTGTTCTTAAAGTGCAACCAGATCCGCTGCTTTCTGTGCCAAAGTGTTCCTGGTAATCCCCATCTGGCTCCCATCTGCACCCGCTTCCCAGTGTCACACAGGGCTGCTTGTGCTGGGAATTGGCCAGGGTCCCTGGTGTGGCTGCCCTACTTAGCAAGCTGGGTGGGTTAGTGCCCACGGGCTTCGCTCTGGAGGAGAGGGCAGCGTGGTGGCTGCCTGGGCCCAGTGCTGCGAGAGGACCAGTCGTATTGCCCTAACAGTGGCCTCCTCTAAGCTCCCCAACTCACAACCTACTTTGTTTTTTTGTGCTGGTCCCAGTCTATGCAGCTGCTGTGCTGTTCCAGGATACTATCCTGCTTTAGCGCTCACCTTAAGTAACTTCTGTTCTAGCTGTATCGTTCTCGTGTTTTTCTACTTCTCTGGCTGTCTGGTAGTTATTAATGCATGAAGCTGTCAGACTCACTGGAAGCTCCTCTCTGCAGACGCTGCGCTGCAGCGATGTCAGGAACAGTGAGTCTTGGCTGCACGTTCCTCCTGGAAGCCCGTGCCTTCCCCTCAGACACTCCCTCTGCTTCCCTTTCAGGCTGTGGGCTGCGCACTGCAGGAAGATTCAGCTGAAGAAAGGTAGCGTTGGCTGTGCTGTGTGTTGTCTACATGGCCGCGCACCCGGGGAATCCAGTTCTCGGGCTCTGACTTCCACCGTGGGAGAGTGGAGCCCTTCCCTGCGGCCTGGCAGCTCCAGCTGCGGCAGCGTGGAGGGAGGAGAGCTGCTCCCCTCCGCCGGCCCCGCTTGGCTGCGGCGGGACGAGCTCTGCTGCGGCGCTTCCACGTGAGCCGCCGCTGTGCCAGTGTTCCTGCCGGGGCAGTACGTGCAGTCCAGTCCTGCTCCCCTCCGAGGGGAGGCCGAGGCTTGGCGTGCAGTCCCTGTGCAAAACGGGCTGTGCACGGGCGAAGCGGACATGTGTCATGGATTAGTAATCACACCCCGGTGTCTGCTGCATTGCTGCTGGGCTCCCTGCCCTCTGCAGGCCGAAGGAGAACTTGCACGTTCCCTGCTCCAGAGCCTCGGGCATCTTGCTGTGAAATGTTTCTGCTCCTGAATCATGGCATTTCTGCTCTGTTTCTAGATAACTCACCTACCCAGGTGTACAACTACCAGCCCTGTGACCACCCTGAACACCCCTGTGACAGCTCCTGTCCTTGCATCATGACCCAGAATTTCTGTGAGAAGTTCTGCCAGTGCAACCCTGACTGTAAGAAAAAACCTGAGACTATCACGCGTGATAACAGCCAGCTCTCTGACAAAGACCAGAGGGAGAGTGTAGACGTGGGACTTGCCAATGGCTTATATTTATTTTTGCATTCACATCACTGCTCTGCGCTCCATCTGCAGCAGTTTGATAGCAGTCTGCTGAGGTCGAAGTGAGAGCTTGAGGGAAAGTGTATGTTCTGTGCTGCCCGTGATTTACAGGAGCAGGAAACACATTCTCTCACTGGAGAGTGCTCATCTACATGTCTGTATCCAGCATCAACAAGCCATCTGTGATGCTGCTGACTTGCTGAAGGGAAGGTGTGTGGCTGGAATGAGGAAGCGAGTTGGGTCCCTGCTCTGCCACGGTCACCCTTCCTTGCTGAGGAAGCTGCATTCCCACTCCTGGGATGGAGACAGCAGCGCTTGCCCACATCACGAGGGCTTCTGAGGGTCAATTGCCTAAGGGTTAGGATACAGCTTGGGGTCTGTAGGGACTGTAACGTGGCGGAGCACCAACTCAGGCTCCAAACTTGTCTATACTGATCAGATTGGTTATATTTTTTTGTCAGATACTTATTTTTTGGTGTGTGTGTGTGTCCCAGCTCCTCTGCACACAGAGGGTTCCCGTGATTTATTGCTTGTTTCTGTGATTCACTGCTGTCATCAGCTGGGTGCTCTGGCTGCTTCACGTTGTCTGTCCCGGTGCACTTTTTCTTTTGGCGAGCCCTGTCGTGGTGCCTCGGGGAAGCGGGAGGGCGACTCGGGGCCCAGAGCAGTGGGATGTAAAGTGTGTTCCAAGCTCACAGGCACCTTCCTCGTGTTAGCGAGGTGGCTGCTGGTCGCGGTGCACACGTGGTCCCGACAGCCTGCTGTGTGTGTGACTTGGTCCATGTGAAGCTTCCTTTTGGGCAGCGACATCCTGTTTGTTCTCTGAAGAAAACCCCTCATCTATGGGTTGTTGTGCAGGTCAGAACCGCTTTCCAGGGTGCCGCTGCAAAACGCAGTGCAACACCAAGCAGTGCCCGTGCTACCTGGCAGTGCGGGAGTGCGACCCGGACCTCTGCCTCACCTGCGGGGCCTCCGAGCACTGGGACTGCAAGGTGGTCTCCTGCAAGAACTGCAGCATCCAGCGGGGGCTCAAAAAGGTACTGGCAGCAGCTCTGCAGTGGTGGGGCCAGGGCTGCTTCAAGCCTGGTGATGAATTCATCTCTCAGCGGGTGGGTGGGCTGCCCACGGCCACCTAAGTGGGAGGGAATGTGGGCAGAGAAGCTGCTCTGCCCGTGTTTCTATAGCATCTACTTGGGAGCCTGGGTTAAGAATGTGCAAATCGAGAGAGAAGAATTACATAAGCAAGAAGGATACGTACTTACTCCCATTTTATTTCTGCTAAAATATTTGACGTGGTGATAATGGGACGAAGAGCATGACAGGCAATGCGGCACGGTTGCTCCCGGGCAGCGCTCTGGCGCCAGGACGTGCAGCTTGCCAGGGCCTGGGCTGCTCGTGCTGCGGGACGTGGCAGCCCTGCAGACTCTGACCGTCTTCATTCCACCCTGGCTCTAGCATTTGCTGCTGGCACCCTCCGATGTGGCTGGCTGGGGGACGTTCATCAAAGAATCCGTGCAGAAGAATGAATTTATCTCTGAATACTGCGGTGAGGTGAGTGCCGCTGCCCTTTGGGAGCGCTTGCTGGGGCTGCTGTGCTGTGCAATTAGGAGAGTGATTGGGTGCTTAGCATGGGTGCTTCTCAGCCTCTGCTCAAGGGGGTCATGTCCCACCCAGGTCAGCTGTGGTCTGGCCAAAGGGCTCACAGTGACAGGGTTTGGGGTTGAATTTTGTCCCCTCTTCTGTTTTGGGAGGCACCTCAACATCTCTAGCTCTTCTACCACAGGGGAGTGTCCCCCGATCCGTGTGGCTGTCTGGGAGGCCAGCAGCCACACTCTGCTCCCTCTGAGCCTCCCTGAGCCCTCATGAGCTACCAGTCCTCAGTGTGGGAGGGCAGGAGGATATTTCCAGGAGCTACAGGAACCGTATTCCACACAGAGGTCCTTGCTGTGCCCTCAGCCACTGAATCCCCCTCAGAGCATTCTCCTTCTCCAGCTTATTTCACAGGATGAGGCCGACCGGCGAGGCAAGGTCTATGACAAGTACATGTCGAGCTTCCTCTTCAACCTCAACAACGGTAACTTGGGTGATGCCTGAGGGAGCGGGTGGGAGATGCCTGCGCTTGCTGCCTCTGCCCACCATTTGGGGGGCTGGTGGGTGGGCACGTGGGTCTGCCCATCTGTCACAGGTGTAGCAGCCTTGTCTTTGCAGGATGCCAGAGAGTTCTGCTTTTATTTCAACAGATTTTGTTGTCGATGCCACACGCAAAGGAAATAAAATCCGCTTTGCCAACCACTCTGTGAACCCCAATTGCTATGCCAAAGGTGAGATATCCCTTCCCAGGCAGATGCTGTTAGGTAAAACAATGTCTTGGAGTCCTGCTTAGCTCTGGGAATGCAGAGGATTCGCCAAGGTCCTGAGTCTCCTTGAGTCCAGAAGAGCAGCAGGACTTCAAAGTCAAAGGACAAATTTTCCTTCTCTCTGCAGCAAATCACACCTGTGCTGCTGAGGGCCCTGCCCAGCTCTGCCGTGGCCCTGGCTCCGCAGAGAGGTGGCTACTGGGGGGGCATCTAGCTGCTCCCCCCAGAGGTGCCCTGTCCGTGCTAGGCAGGCGCTCGGGTACCTTGGCCCGGAGGTGGGCAGGTCGCCGGGCCACGGGGAGAGCGCGTGTGGCTTCCCAGCCTGCGCTGGACGGCTGCACGTCTCTGATCCCGCCTCTCTGGTTGCAGTTGTGATGGTGAATGGAGACCATCGGATAGGAATCTTCGCCAAGAGGGCCATCCAGGCAGGCGAGGAGCTCTTCTTTGACTACAGGTGACACGGGGATTGTGCTGTGGGGGTGGAGACTGTTTTATGTCTGTAAATATGCGCACACACTTACATGGAGCACAGGAGATGGTGACAGCAGCTGTGATTTTCCTGTCTTACAGGTACAGCCAGGCAGATGCCTTGAAGTATGTTGGCATAGAGAGGGAGACGGATATCATCTAGGCCCGGTGCTGGGTGGCCCCGGCACCCCTCGCTGCTGCACCTTTAAGCAATGCCATGTTTGCTTCACGCTTACATGACTGCTGCCAGTGTTCCCATTGCTGTGTGTCTCCAGTGCTGCATTGCATCCCGACACGGGCCAGGGCCGCTCGGGCACGGAGCGTGAGGTGGCTGCACCCGCCGGGGGCAGTTTTGCCCAGCCCTGAGGTGGCGCGGGCACCAGAGCCCGATGCTGTCGCTGGCCTCCAGGGCTGGACACTGCCTTGACGTGGACCCAGGTGACTGGGGCCTGGAGGAGAAGGACCTGCCGGGAGCTCTCGGAGGCTCTTTCCACCAGTGGCTGGAAGAAGAGCAGGTGAAGGGAGCACCTGCCCCAGGGTGCAGAGGGCCGAGTGTGGAGGCCCTGGGCCTCTGCTGCCTCTTGCTGCACGTTGCGTCCTGTCGCTGAGGATACGGAGACGTGGATGGAAAGGCAGAGACTTGGCCTGCACGTGTGGCCGCAGCAGTCGCTGGCGCCGCAGCTGCTGCCAGCGATTCCATGTGGCATCAGCCATGGGGATACGAGCAGTACTATGCAAAAAGTCACTTTTGGTAGGAGCTGATCAGAGCTGATCAGAGACAAAGAACAGGAGAGGGGAGTTGCTGCAAGCAGCAGAGGAACGAGTTTCCCCTTGGACACTTCTGGAGCCGTGGGAGCAGATCCCCCTGGGCTCAGGGCCTCCCTGCTGGCAGCAGCTCCTGAGCGCTGCTTAGCTGAGCTCGAGCAGGGCTCGACAGATCTGTTGTCACCGGGTGAGCGGGGAGGAGGGGGGCTCCTAAGCAGGGGGGCTCCTAAGAAGGGGGTTTCTGGCGCTCTGGTCACTGGCTCCAGGGGGAAAAGGGGAAATGTTCTCAGTTGAGCTGGGGTTTGGCCTTAGCATCCCATGCAA
>VZSG01001902.1:11999-23332 GCA_013398315.1 Nothoprocta pentlandii
GGGGGGTCCCCCCGGGGGGGGCTGTAGAGAGCTCCTTTGCCCTCATATTGGGGGGTCCTTACAGGTGGGTATCGGGTCCCCCTGGGGGGGGGCACGGCCGCCGTGAGGGGGGCTTCACGGGCTCTGGTTCTGCTGGGGCGGGTTGGGGGGCTCTTTGTTACCGGGGGCTGTGTGGGGGGCTGCTGCCCCCCTGAGGGCCCTTCAGGGGCCTCTCCTCCCCCTCGGGAAGCCCCCATCCCCAGCCGGCCTGTGGCAAGAGGCTCCTCTTGGGTCGGTGGCCTTGACTGGATGGTTCCCGGGTTGGGATCAGGCACCACCCGCCCGTTCCCAGCCCTGCGGCAGAGACAGGGGTGTCCGCGGGTCCCCCCGCTCCGCGCGGAGCAGCGTCCCCCCTGCCCTGGGTTACTCATTAATTCCCGTGGCCGCTGCCGGTGTTTCCCTCCTGGCAATGATTAAGTAAACGCTGCTGCCCTTGGGGATTGTCCCAGCCCTCTGGAGCGACGTTCCTGTCTCAGCAGCAGGGCACAGCACGTGCAAGGAGAGCCCCTTTCCCTCCTGCATCGCTGCGAGTCCCCCCGAGCGGCCCCCGGCTTTGGGGGTGCCCCGGGGTCCCACCTGCAGCACAACAAACTCCTCTGGAGAACAGCCCCTTCAAAACCCCGGTTAAAACAGGGCCGAGAGCAACGGAGGTACCAGAGTGGCAAAACCCCGTGTTCAGCTCCATGCCACCCAAGGCAGCCGAGTCCTCCTGCTGAGCAAGGCTTTGAGGTCCCCCTTTTTCACCCATTTAAGACTCCTTTCCCTGCTGTGTAAAAGAGCGGTGGGAACAGCAGGGATTAACGGAGCTGCCTGTGGTGGCAGCCCTGCCGAAGGAAGGGGCTCTGCCCTTGCCAGGCACCCAGACCCTGGGGTTGTCTCAGCCCACAGTGTTTTTGTGAAAGAAACTCGGAAAGGGAAGTCAACACTGCTGACTCGCTTGGAGTTTCTTGGGTTTTTGCAAGAAAAGCTTACAAAGGGAACTGAAATTAGTGTTATTTTGCCATTTTTCCCCCTCTGAAAGCAGCAGCTGGCTGCAGTGCTGGAGTAGCCCTTGCAATTATGTCACGAAAGGGGTGTTAGAATTAATGCTCCTCAGCGGCGTCCTCCTGAGTAACAGGCTGCAAGTTGAACACTTGCCCTGCGTAGTAATAAGCGCTTTCCAGGATTATCATCTGTTTGTGTTGAGGTGGTTAATGAGTGTCTAGAGCAGACATGCGGGTTGTGTTTGCTGTGAGGGTGTGCAACACTCGGAGCTCTTGTGACCGCTTGCTGCATCCAGCCCCTCCTCATCCTCTTTGAGGACAATTTCCTCTCCTAACACCCAACGCACGGGGCCTGTCTGCAGGTCAGGTGTGAAATTTCCAGAGATTCCTGGAATTTACCCTCCCAATTTACCAGCATTTGAGTTTTAAGCAATGCTGGGCTTAAGTTTGAAGCACATCTACTGTTTACTTTCTCCGAGGGGGAGAACTGGTGTTGGGAAAATCCACTTATGGACCAGACGGGATCCCAGTTGATAAGGGCTGATACTAGAATGTAATTTCTCAGCTTGACTGCTGAGTTCCTGGAAGGAAGTGGACTTAATACCTGCTTTAATCTATTCAAGGCTTTTGATGCAGAAACACTTCACAGCTGTGGCAGGCAGGGTTAAAACTATCTAGCATCCATGCCCTTTCAGCAAGCGTAGGGATCTTTGCTTTTCCAGGCCTCATGTGCCTGTGGATCAGCCTTTTTTCCCACTCTATTTGTGGTCCAAAAGCCAGGTTCTTCCTCGCAAGGTTTCTCCTGCTCAGCCCTGAGGTGAAGCTCTTC
The DNA here is from genome assembly GCA_013398315.1 of Nothoprocta pentlandii. Taxonomy (NCBI): domain Eukaryota; kingdom Metazoa; phylum Chordata; class Aves; order Tinamiformes; family Tinamidae; genus Nothoprocta; species Nothoprocta pentlandii. Next base: position 13,851 of record VZSG01001902.1, read on the forward strand.
ACACAAGCTGCTTCTGAGTCACTACAGGCATTGAAGGGACGTCCGAAAAATGGGGTTTGTGAGAAGGATCCTCCAGAGGGAAGCAAACAAACAGGAACGTGCAGTGATGCTCTGCAAAAAAGGAGTCACACTTCCTTTATTTCAGCCCCTTCCCAGACTTTTCTGGGCTCTGCCCCTTTGGAGAGAGCAACGGGATGAGGAAAATGCCCCGATCCCTCTGCACGGGAGGCACTTGCAGCAGTCAGCAGGGAGGAAAAACATCCAGAGAAGCCAAGAGGCGCGCGCGAGAGGCGCTCCGTGACCTTTAAGCATAAAGAGCCCGTTCCCAATAACGCTCCGTTCCTGTTTGTCTGGGCACGCTGCCCATTTGCCACGGGCGCACGCGCCCATTGTCCTTCCCAAAGTGAATTCCACAAGAATTCCGCTCGGAGCTCGGCCAGCTCCGTCTAGCGCAAACCCGAGCGCGGGGGAGAGCTGCTGAATGAGGGATTGGGAAGGGGCCCTTTCCCTTGGCGCGGGGGGAAGGCGCTTTGCCCGTTCCGAAATGTTCTCCCGATACTCGGAATGGGAGCCGCTGTTCTAGGAAGCGCCGCCCTCCCCTTTGTGAACCAGCCAGCAACTTAACGCTTAACGGGCTGGGGCTGCTGCTTGGGAGCTGCTGAATTGGATTATTCCCCCTTTGGATCCGGAAGAGCGGCCAAATCCAAAACCTGGTCCTGAAAAACTGAGTGTTTTCCATTTGCTGGCAGAACTACCTAGTGTCCATTTATTTTCTAGCTGTGCTCTAAAACAAAGGTGAGGTTTCATTCTGCATGTGTATATCCCTATAGCTAAAACTCAGAATATAAGTTGATTTTTTTCCACTTTCAACTGGGCTGGGAATAGACCAGTAAAGGTCCCATCCAGAAAGGGAAGCTGCAGCCTTACCCTTGATGTGGCAGGAGAAAAAAACACCTATTTTTCAGTGCTTTCTGGGTTAAAGTTGTGGTCTGTATGGAGGGTTCTCATTTTTGTGGCTTTGGCCCTTCCAGCACCAATTCCTATGTAAGAAACAAGCTGTTCAGCCTGGTAGTATTCCTAGAAATCCGTGCACGGAGCATCAGCTCCGTTGCTTCCTCTGAGGCTTGTTCTAATCCACTGGAGTTGTTTTGCTCCTCTTCAGCAGGAAAGGGAGGATGTGGTCTGGATTCAGCATTAAAACAGATGAGCATTAAGGGCTGTCTGAATTAAAGCTTTTTTGGAAGGTTAATGGGAGCTGCGCTGTCAGCATGTGGTGTGTGAATGTTGAGTGTGCAAAGATGCCCTATTTCTATCCTGTTTCTAGATACATTTGCTTGTATCTGCATATAGCTTCCTGACAACTCAGAAAAGCTTATTATAATTTAAAAACAGAAGCTGGATTTAATTTCAGTTCATACTCTTGCTATGACCTCATGTTAGACCAAAAGGGTCCTGTTGGGTGCAGCACTGGAATAGATATTGGAGCCCTGTTCATTCCACACTGGGAGCAAAACTATTATTTGGGTGGCTGCCTCTTGTGCCTTGTTTTCTTGCAGCTCGAAACAGTGCTGATAGTATCAGACCTTCTTCTGGGGTAGCTTGAAACGAGCAGTGAGTGCTCCTTGTTGTTCCATGTGTGTTTTGGATCCCCAGATTTATTCCCTGGAGTGTAGACCACACTGGAAAGACCGTTTCCTCGAAGGAAATGTTGTCCTTCTTGTGTTTAATGCATGAAAACTTGCTCTGATGTCGAGGTAGTTAAGGGTACGGGGTTGTTCCGCACACCAAGTGTCGGCTTCTTTCCCTAGGTACCAGGATTATTTATGATCGTAAGTTCCTGATGGAGTGCCGCAATTCTCCCGTTGCCAAAACGCCGCCTTCCGACCTTCCGGACATTCCAGGTGTCACCAGCCCAAGCGTGGAGGAGTCCAAGACTGAAAACAACCATGTCCAGAACTATGAGGAGAAAGAGAACATGGGTGAGTGCAGAAGTTTACACCAGGGATGGAGCCAGATGCAGACAGTCTTCATACTGGGGCAAAAAACCACATTGCTGTCATTGCTGTTTAAGTTGAGTGTGGTTCTTATGTTGTCTTATCACTTTATTCATTTGCTTTCCAGTTGGGAAAGGGTTGATAGTGCTTTAAGGGAATAGCTGCTGCTGTTCCTGCCTGTGGTGTTTCACGGTTCCACTACATTTCTTAATTGATTGGGTTTGATCAATTGGTGGGACTCATTCTGGGCCTTTTTTCAGACGCCAACCTGAGAAGATCTCAAGTTGCTATGAGATTTACCTCTTGAAGCAGGATAAAATATCTATTACAAGTGATACCCTTCCTAAGTATAAAAGTAGTCTGCATCATCATTGACTAATACTCATTAACTCGTTTTCTAAGCAAAAACTTCCCAGGATAAGGACTGCTTGGTGGGTTTTGTTACACAGCAATGAGCTTCAGCAGCTCGGGTGGCTTGGAGCTGCAGTGCTGTTGCACTGCAGTGTGCAAGGCAGTATTTAATGTGGCACTTGGACTCACCCGTGGTTTTCCATCCTTCCCAACAGCCGAGGAAGAGCAGTTTGACATGGACATCTAAAGCACGTACCCAGCGAGCGCTCCACTGTTGAAGAACGGGACCTTGTCCTGAGGATTCCCACCAGCAGGGCTTCCAGAAGCCCAAGCTTTGAGTGCCTTCCTGCTTCCCGGGAAGGGCAAATCATTCACTTCTGAGAAGAGTGTGTCCTGTTACACAGACTGAACCTCAGCCTCTCTGCGTGGCTGCAAACACACGAGCGCAGCCCCTGCTGGCGATGGGCCGCGGGGTGCAGGAGGAGACTTTCTCAGATTGTTTTTTTGTTTCGGGTTTTATGCTTTTGTTAATCATTGTATTACTGTAAAAGTTGCAGAAATGCAAATAGGGGAGGAATAAAAATGACTTGGTGTCTCCTGATATGGGGTTTAATGCAATAAACTGGGCTTTTATCCTTCATTCCAACAGGACTGCTGCTAATCTGAGGCCTTGGAAATCTGCTTCCAGGCACAGTAACTGAAACTGAGGTGCTTCCAGCTGCTGCTTTTGCTGAGTTGTCACGGGTGTCCCCAAGCTCCCATTGCATTCCCTGTCACCTGAAGGGCAGCAGAACTGCAGGTGAAAGGTGATTAGGAGTCCCCTGTGGAGGGTCCCCTGCTCTGAGCTGCCTTCTGGGGGCTCCAGCAGTCCCTGCTTGGGAGGCAGCTGAGCCTTCACCTCCTGTGCAGCCTCTCCTGCCTTTCCAGCATGGAAAGCAAGAGCAAACTCTTGCAGCATGGAAGCAAGAAACCCCCAACTGCCCTGTTTTGCACTGCTTTTCATCCACGCTAAACTTCTTGCTCATCTTCATCTCTACCTTCCAAAAGAAAGAGGAAAACTCTGACTTTAAAGACTTGTAATCACCCCAAAGCAGATCCAGGTTTCTAAGGGAGAAGGGTTTTAACTGGGGGTGTTGGGGGTAGGTGCCTGTTTAAGGAAGCTGCACCCGAGCACAGCTCTACCTTTGAGCTCAATGTAGCTCCTACGTGCAGGTCCAGGCCTGGGCTGTTTAACGAATGTGTATTCGGAAGCAGTCTGTAACTGGGTTAGTGTTTTAGCAGTTCAAAGGAGCAGGCCCATTAGGACACGGCCTGAACCTTTGATTTCCCCAAGCGTCTGCTCAAATCGCTGCTGATAATACTTAAAGATCTGCTAATTAACTTCAATTGCTGCATTATGGTCTGCAAGCCTTTAACAAGGAGCAACAAAAGCAACAAAGGCAAAGCAAATGATGTGGGTAAACTCGCATTTTTAAGGTGAGGTTAAGCGTTTCTCTGAAGCCTTAATGGGAACAGATTCTGCCTTGCTGCTGTCAAGTGCCGTTTTATCGGTGTTTTGCAACTCAAAATCGCACTTGCCTTGTTGTGTGCGTTTAGTGAGAAGCTGCCGGCACTGCTAGAATGTGGTTTGCAGCTGGGGCTGGCTCTTCTTCCCAGCTAAATTAGTATTTTCGGGTCAAATGATGCTCCTAAGCTTTACTAGCTCAGCGCCTGAGAGCCCTGTACAGCAGTAATGAGCTTCCTAAGTCCTCATAGATCTCCCCAGCCCTTTCCCACTGATCCTGGAGGATCCAGACACCCTCTGGAAGCCGCTTGCTTTATTTCTAGAGAGGAGAGGGTGAAAACTGAAGCCTTTAGGAAAAATTACCATGTTAAGTTCACTTGCCGAAGGGGATTACTTTAAAGGACAAATTAGAGGGTTGTGGGTTGTTTTGGTTGTGTTTTGGGCTATAATTAAGAATATTCCCTCCGTGTTAGGGAATGGGAAGTTAGGGAAACTGAAGCTTCCTTTTCCCTTAGCAAAATCCCTTTGCCCTTACCAAAGTGCTCTTGTAGCTAATGCCCGAGCACGCCTTTAAAACAAAGGGTTTTGCCTTTGCAACCGAGAGTTAGATTGGCATAACCCTTGGCACACGGATACCCCTTTCCCAAGGGCACAAGAGGGGGGTCTCGTTGTCCCTCTCCTGCCCCGATCTTCCCCAATGAAAACTCCATCCAAAGCAGATAAACTTCAGCCTTTTAGGTGTCTGGCACGGGGAGCTCCCTGGCAGGCCCTGCTGTGTTTGCTTTCTGGGGAGGGCTGCCCGTAAAACCCGAATTTCCACTGGGATCGCCCGTGAGAACCGGGGTGCTGGCGGGGAACGCTGGGCCGGGCTGGTTGCAACACGGCCCTTCGATCCGGCGTGGGATCCCTGCCAGCCCAAGGCTCGCGCTCCGCTCTGTGCTTCCATGGACGTGGATTCCGCGCTCCCCACACAAGATCCCATGGTTTTCTAGGCATCCCCTAGCGCAAAGGAGGTGCCGGCATCACGGAAAAGCCCCGGGATGGTGGCGCTGGGACGGTGCCATTGGGCTGTGCCACGTGCAGCAGCTTCCCTTGGGGAAAAAAAGCCGCTTTTTCCAGACGTGCTGATTTTCCTGCGCGTTTCAGCCCAAAGACAAGAACAGGGCAGAAACACCTGGTCTGTGGGGCTTTTTTGTGCAGGGATCAGCCGCCGAGGGTGCAACACTTGTAAATCCTCTCCTCTCAAAGCGCAGACGAGCAGCGCCGGTGTTTGAAGTGCGCTTTGGCCCGTGACACCTCCGTGCCGGCACCTAAGGGCTTGGGGAGGTCCCCGCGTGGGTGGCCCCGGGTGGCTGAACGCGGGAGCGCGGCCGCTTGTCCCCGCTTTGTTGTGACAACGGGACACGCTGCGTGACACTTGTGGCCACTGCGCCCTAATGCCGCGCGTCCAGGCCCCGCATCGCAGCTCCCGCCGCATCCGTCCCCTCTTTGCGCTGTCCCCAAGTGCTGCTGCACCCCTGGAAGGGGCTCTGGCGTCTCTCCTGGGTGCCAGCCCTCTGTTTTGTGGGAGAATCCCTGCTTTTTGTGTGTGTATTGGGGGGGGGGTGCCACCTGTTTGTCACCTTCCACCAAACGGTGGCATCTCCGGCCTCGCTGTGTCCGTCGTGGGAGGCGAAGCGCCGGGGAGGTCGGCGGGCCCAGCGTCACTTCTGTCACCTCCTTGCACGGGCAGAGCGGCGAGCGCCGCGTCCCGGGCGCGTAATGACCCGGCCGGGGCTTTAATCGGCCCCTTGTGCAAATACTCCCCTCGCGCCGCCGGTAAGCGCCCGCCCGCGCGCCCCGTCGTCCTGCATCCGAAGCGAGCCGCGCTTATCCGCCCCGCGCCGCCGCTCTCCTGGGCCCGCACTCTTGCTCGCTTCGCCCTGGCTGCCTGCACGCCTACGGCTTGCTCCCGATCCCGAGCCGGCCGGCATGCCCGGGATGCCGAAAGGGCCACAAGGCTCCGGAGCGGGACCCCCGTCACGAGCTCCAAGCGACGCTCCTGCTGCCCCCAGTGGGGCGAAAGCCCCGCGTCCCTCCCCGCCGCATCCCGCCGTGTGCCGGGGCCTCCGAGGGCACCGGTGTGGATTGGCCTCCGCGAAGGGCCGTTCCCAACGCGCGCTCTGCCTCTTTGATGTCTTCCCTAAAGCCTTTATTTCCCCATCCTGCTCTTCCGAAAGGAACGACCGTCCAGGTCATCCGTCTGCCCTGGCCTTCCCGACGATAAGTCAGGAGCTGCTCCATCACTGCGTGATGGAGGGGCAGAGACCCCCCAGATCCACCTCCCCGTCCCCAGCTGATGCAACCACAGGGCTTAAAAGCGACCTGCTGTTTCGCAGGCGAACAGGCCCCCAAACAAAAAAAATATCCCGGCTTTGATTTGGGAAGGAAGCCAGATGCCAGCGCCGGGGTTAACGGCTCCTGCGAATGACCCTCTAACGCGCGGGGCGCGAGGAGGAGCCGCCGGCGGCGCCCGGGGAGCCGCGCGCTGGGAACCAGACGCGCTTTGTTTATGCGCCGCCTCCGATGTGGATTGCGGATAATTGGGGCTGTGGGGATGTGGAGTGGGAAGCGGCGGCTGCTGGGCCGGGCAGGGCAGGGGGGAGGACGGAGCAGCGCCCGCGGCCACCTGGCTGTCCCCTGCGGCCACCCCGGAGCATCCCGGGTCACTTGAAGCACCCCGTGTCCCTCGGTCACCTCCCTGGCCACCCCGGAGCCTTTGCACCTCCTGGTCACCCTTGCAGCCACCCCAGAGCATCCCGTGTCACTTGGTCACCCCCTCCCCGGGCCACCCAACGTCTTTGTGCCACTTGGTCACCTCCCCGGCCACCCCAGAGCATCCAGTGTCACTCGGTTACCCCCTCCGGCCACCCGGAGCATCCCGTGCCACCTGGAGGTCCCGTCTCCTGCCCAGCACTTGCAGGGCTCCCGTCCTGCCCCTCTGCTCCCGCTTGCCACCCTGCTCCCTTTCCTCCTCCATCCCAATCCACAGGGAGAAGGGGCAAGGGAAGCAGGGAGCAGAGCCCCCGGAGCTGCTCTCCCATATTCCCACTGAGGAAATCCAAGCGGGAGCTCGGGGATGCACCCGTGTCCCAGCTACCCCAAAAGGGAGGCAATTGTGTCCCGGGGAGACGGGTGGGAAAAGGAGCCTAGTGGAAACGGAGCAGAGCCCACGGAGCTTTTTGGAAATAGCAAGTTTATTGATGAGGTACAACTGTATCCCTCTGTGGGATCCCATCCAGCGAGCGGCCGGAGGGCTCCGAGCCAAGCTCTGCCTTCCCAGTGCTGCCTGTTTCCCAGCGGGATCGCGGTCATGTCCGAAAGGAAAAGCGCCGCCTCTCCGTGCCCAGCGAGAAGGACGGCGGCCCCAAACCTGGAGCTTCCCCTTGCTGCCCGTGACGGGGGCCGGTCCCCGTCCTCTTTGCACCGGAGACTCCTCTCTCCCTGCTCCCTTTGGAGCTATCGCTGCGAGGTGCTTCCCAGCTCCGCCGCTTAGTCCTCATGGATGTTCCTGGGGCGGATCCGTGGCCTTCCGGCTGCTCCCAGGGTTGATCAGCGGCTGTTCAGATGCTCCGGGGACCAATCCATGGCCGTTCGGATGCTCCTGGGGCCGATCCGTGGCGGTTCGGACGCTCCCGGCGCCGACCCGTGCCCGTTTCCCGGCGTTCCCAGCCCGGGAGGAGCCCGCTTCAGTTGCAGCCGCACTCCTCGATGACCATGTCCTCGTGGTGCCGCACGACGAGCTCGCCCTTCTCGTAGTAGAGCATGGAGAGGGGGCTCATGCGCACGGGCGAGCACGCGGGGCACGGCACGTGCCCCGGCTTGTAGAGCCGCAGCAGGCTCTGCGGGAAGAGACGCCCGTGAGCGGGGCCGCGACCCGGCGGCAGGGCGGGAGCGCGGCGCAAAAGGCCCTTACCTGGATGTACGCGTGGTTGGTGGGCTTGAAGGTCTCGTCCACGGGCAACGGGCACTGCCCCTCGCAGCGGTAGGCGTTGTATTTTTTGGGGTACACGATCCAGCTGCCCCAGCCGGTCTGCTCGAAATCCACCAGCATGTCCACCCTGCGGCACAAGGAGCCGGCGGCCTCGGCGGCGGCCGGAGCGTCGCTCACTCTAATCCGCTGCTTTTCCTTCCTGTTCCTGCGCCGGCGCCGGCCGCCCGGCTCCGCGGAGCCGCCGTCGCGCAGCACGTGCTTGGAGGCCTCCGCGGAGCGCAGGAGGCTGCAGGCTCCCGGGAGCGACGGCTCCTTGGAGAAGACGAGCAGCAGGACGCGATCGGTGACATCCGCGGGCAGATCCGGCTCCCCGGCGCTCGGCCCCGGCGCGCTCGGCACCGCCGTGGCCGGGACGGCGCCCGGCTCCGCTCCGTGCGGCACCGGGATGCTCTGGGCGCCGGGAGCTGCCTCTTGGTGCAGCCACGCGCGGAGGACGCCGGTGACGTTGAACACGTCCCAGGAGGCCTGGGTGAAGGAGGAGGTGCCGGCGAAGGTGCCCAGGAGGAGCCGGGCGCAGCTCCGGCTCTGCGCGCACGGCGCCCGCGGGCTGTGGTAGAGCTCCAGGGTGGCACGGCGGGAGTGCCAGGGCTCGGGCAGCCGCACGCGCAGCTCCGCCAGCTTCACGTCCCGCGCGCTCGCCAGGGAGCTCAGGTCGAAGGAGAGGGCCCAGCGGGAGCCGCGCCGGAGCGCCCCTGGAACGGGAGGCACCGTGAGGGATGCGCCGGGAGGAACGCTGCCCCGTGCCCATCCCGCCGGCTTTGCTGTCCCTGCCCACTGGGATCCCTGTCCCCTTGGGTAACTTGTGGGGGAATCCAGGGAAAGCGGCCAGTGATCACCCCAATCCCGGCTGGGAGCCGGGAGCAGGTGCTGGCTTTGGAGCTGGAGCTGAGCCCGGCGCTGGGACGTGGATGTCTGAGGACTGGGGAGCTTGGGACACCGCTGGGCTTAGAGACAGGGAGCTGGTGGCAGTGCCAATCCCGAACAGGAGCATTGGGAATAGGGATGGTCACAGAAACAGGGATGTGTGGGGACACGGGAGCCTGGGAATGGTGCTGGTGCCAGGGCCAGGGATGCTCCAGGACAGGGATGTCCCAGACAGGGATGCCCAGGGACAGCATAGCCAGGGATAGGGATGTTCCGGGACAGGGATCCTTGGGGACAAGGGAGCCTGCAGAGGGTGCCAGGGACACAGAAGCTCCAGGATGGGGATGCCTCGGAACAGGGAAAACTGGAGATACAGGAGACGGAGGCAGGGATGGACACGGGAGCCTGGTGCCGGTGCTGGGGACAGGGATGCTCCAAGGCAGGGATGTCCCGGGACAGGGAAACCCGGGGATAGTGGAGCCAGGAGGCAGGGATACCCGGGGACACGGGAGCCTGGGGCAGTCCTGGTGCTGGGGACACGGGAGCCCGGTGCTGGGGACAGGGATGTTCCAGGATGGGGGTGCCCGGGGCCGGGAAACCCGAGGACAGCGTAGCCGGGGCGGGGGATGCCCGGGGGAGCCGGGTGCCGGTACCGGGGATGCTCCGGGCCGGGGATGTCCCGGTACCGTCCCCGGGGCTCCTACGGGCGCCACTCACCGTGCGGGGCGATGCTGAG
>VZSG01001905.1:8704-19213 GCA_013398315.1 Nothoprocta pentlandii
TCTGAGCTATGCCATCCAGCCAGTTCTAGATCCCCCTCACTATGCACTCATCCAGATCACTCTCCCGGAGTTTCCGTATGAGGATAGTATGGGAGACGGTGTCGAAAGCCTTGCTGAAGTCAAGGTAGACAACATCCACGGCTCTCCCCTCATCCAGCTGGCCAGTCATCCCAGCATAGAAGGCTATTATGTTCGTCAGACATGACTTGCCCTTGGTGAATCCATGCTGACTACTCCTCAACACCTTCTTCTCCTTCATATGCCTGGAGATTCTCTCTAGGATGAGCTGCTCCATCACCTTTCCAGGGACGGAGGTGAGGCTAACCAGCCTGTAGTTTCCCAGCTCCTCCCTCTTGCCCTTTTTGAAGAATGGAGTGATGTTGGCTCTCTTCCGGTCCTCGGGCACCTCCCCTGCTCTCCAGGACCTCTCGAAGATGATGGAGAGCAGCTGAGCAATAACCCCCACCAGTTTCCTCAGCACTCTTGGGTGCATCCCATCTGGGCCCATAGATTTTTGAGTGGCCAGTTTGCCTAAGTGATCCCTAACCCAATCCTCCTTGACCAGTGGAAGGTCTTCCTCTCGCCCATTTATCTCTCTTTTACCTGAGCTCTGTAGTTCATGGGGAGTGGCCTTAGCAGTAAAGACAGAGGCAAAGAAGGCATTTAGTAACTCTGCCTTCTCGGCATCCTCCGTCACCAAGGGCCCCTCCCCATTCTGCAGTGCACTAACATTTTCCCTCGTCTTCCTCTTGCTGCTGAGGTATTTGTAGAAAGCTCTTCCTGTCGTCTCTGACATCCCTCGCCAACTCTAATTCCAGATGGGCCTTGGCCTTCCTCATTGCATCCCTACGTTCTCTGACAATGTGCCTATATTCTTCTCATGTGGCCTGGCCCTTCTTCCACATGATATGTGTTAACTTTTTCTCATTAAGTTTACGTAACAGCTCCTTGCCCGTCCCCGCAGGTCTCCTGCCCCGCTTACTCGACTTCTTTCTTGTGGGAATGCACCAATCCTGAGCTTGGAGGAAGTGGTGCTTGAATATTAGACAGCTCTCCTGGACCCCCTTTCCTTCTAGGACCCTGACCCAGGGGACTGCTCCAAGGAGCTCCCTGAAGAGGTCAAAGTTAGCTCTCTTGAAGTCCAGGGTAGCTATCCTACTTCTCATCCAGCTTCCTCCACGCAGGATCGTGAATTCCAACATCTTGTGGTCACTGCAGCCCAGACTGCCCCCAACCCTCACATTTCCCACCAGACCATCTCTGTTTGTTAGTATGAGGTCTAGCAGTGCCCCTCCCCTTGTTGGCTCATCAACCACCTGCATCAAGAAGCTATCTGCAATGGTCTGCGTTAGAGTTGTGGTTGCGTTGTTGGGTTGTGTTCGTGGTTGCGGTGGGATTGTCACTGTGTTGTGTTTGTGTTGGGTCGTGGTTGACTTGTGGGTGTGGCTGTGTTCATGATGGATTGCGGCTGTATTTGTGGTGTTTTGGGGGTGTGGCTATGCTGTTGTGGTGGTGGGCTGTTGCGGTTATGCTGTGGGGTTGGGGTGTGTTTTTTTCTACCATAACATATAGTAATGGCCTTTTCACTATCCCCCCCCCCCAAAAAAAAAAAAAAAAAAAAAAAAAAAAAAAAAAACAAAAAAAAAAAAAAAAAAAAAAAAAAAAAAAAAAGTATATTATGGAGGCATCTATAAAACAGATTTGCATTTTCTCTCTTACCCTCATCACACTGATAGTTCAGTTACTGGAGAATCACTTATAGCTTTCTCTTCTCATATCTTCAAATGAAGAGATCCCAAACTGTGATAATAAGGATTATCTTCTAATTAAGGGACTGAAATATACACTAGTAAATTTAATCCTATTTTAATTTCTCTAGCACATGAGCATTATATATTGATCCTGCCCTATACTGAGAATGTCTTCAGTATAAGACACCATTGACTAGCTTTGATATGAATCCATTAATCCTAAACCACAACATTTCTATTTAAACTGCCAATGCAGATTAAATACAACCATTCAGTTAGCATGCTTGAAAATAAAAATTGCAAATAACATCTTACCTTGTCCTAAGAGCCACCCAAGCAGCATCAATGTCAGCATACAGATTCTTCTCTGTTGGCTTCCCAGAACTTACACCATATCCAGAATAATCATATGAGAATATGTTGCAATTAATCCGGGAACCCAGTCCTATGTAAAAGCTGCTCATCTGACCTAGGTCAACAGCATTTCCATGTGAGAAGAGCAAAGTATACTTGGCATTAGGTGAGCAACGCACAAACATACAGGCAATCCTGTTACCTTTACTTGTTCTAGTCATGAAGCACTCAATGGCATCTTTTTCTCTGTAAGAATACTGCCAGTCTGCTCGCTCTGAGAGATGCAAAGTCCAGCGACTACCACTCTCATCACAGATCAGTGTGTATGTGGGGTCCGGAGGTAAAAATGCCAGCTTGGAAGCAATTTTCCCTGGGCATGGTGGACAACAGAACAGGCAACAAAGTTCACTAAAGGAAAGGTTATTCATCTTCTAGTCTGAAATAGGAAGAGAGAGTGGTATCAGTTTCTGGTTACGCCATATAAAAAGAAAAAAATCATGAAAAATACAAACTTAACCTCCAGCAAACAATGAGCAATTTTAGGGGAAGCATTTAACAAAACATTGGTCTAAATATATGAAAAGTTTTCTATATAATAGTTTATTTGATCTTATTAACCTATTTAAAGGAGCATGTTATTAAAGAAAAATAATAATTCTAAACCCTGCCAGATCTTAAAGCAGAAAATGAAAGTGTTTATCCAGGGCAAGAACAACCATGTATCTTGGAGTTTCTTTTGAGGTAATAATTTCCCTCACCTTTAGGTAACAGCAGAATTGTTTATCTCCTTGACAAATACATGTCTTATGAAGAACTATTAAAATATGCTGTCATGTTTGCTAAGGCTACAGAGATCTTCATTGTGGATAATCATTACAGTGCTTCCCAACTATAGAGAAAATACAAGCAATAGATCCCTGCAAGCAGTATCAGCAGTATGAAAGGTACATGAAAGTCAAAAATTTTGAGAGGCAAAATGAGACACTTCTGCTGCCCTAGAGAGCTCTAGAGACCTTCAGTATATTAAAATCCAGGCTGACCCCTCCCTTGACTGACACTGCTTAAAGTGGACAAAAAAAAAAAAAAAAAAAAGAGAGAGAGAGAGATAATATAAAATGATCACACAGACCTGAATCAAGCTTGATAAAACTTGATAAAGACACAGCTACCCTAATGCCTAAAAAAGGCATTTTGCCCTCTTAGGGAGAAGGGAGGGGAGGGGGGAGTGAAAACAATCTTCATTGATAACTTTCTCAGAGGAAAGAGGGATGATGAAGTCTGCCAAAAGCCCTGCAAGCCACAGAGCACAGCTAAAATAGACATTTTTATTTCTTTCTTGAAGCTAAGGTGCCTGACATTTCATCTGAGTTTAAACAGCTTTTCAATCCCAACTCTATCCACAGGCCTCCAGTTCAATTCCCATCGGATTATGCAAACAGAAACACACTTATAGCTTGACGTGCCACCTTCAATAGACCCAAGTGTATGATCAGAAACAAAATCAACTAACTTCACAGAATGGTTAAGGTTGGAAGGGACCTCTAGAGATCATCTAGTCCAACCTCCCTGCTCCAGCAGGGACACCTAGAGCACGTGGCACAGGGTGGCATCCAGGCTGATTTTGAAGATCTCCAGAGAAGGAGACTCCACAACCTCCCTGGGCAGCCTGTGTCAGTGCTCTGGCACCCTCACAGTAAAGAAGTTCTTCCTCATATGGAGGTGGAACTTCCTGTGTTGCAACTTACACCCATTACCCCTTGTCCTGTCACTGGCCACCACTGAGAAGAGCTTGGCCCCTTCCTCCCTACATTCCCCCTTCATGTACTTATACATGTTAATCAGATCCCCTCTCAGCCTTCTCTTCTCCAAGTTGAACAGGCCCAACTCATTCAGTCTCTCCTCATATGAGAGATGTTCCATTCCCTTAATCATCTTTGTCGCTCTCCGCTGGACCCTCTCTAGAAGCTCCACATCCCTCTTGTACTGGGGAGCCCAGAACTGCACACAGTACTCCAGGTGCGGCCTCACCAGAGCTGAGGAGAGGGGCAGGATCCCCTCCCTCAACCTGCTGGCAACACTCCCCTCCTGAGGCAGGCCAGGATCCCATTGGCCTTCTTGGCCACTGCTGCCTCATGGTGTGCAAGAGGAGGAAAGATTCATAACCTGTTTATGATCTGTGGAGGCCTTGAGACTGTTGTGAAGCTAAGAACTAAGTCATTATCTGGTTGTAGGGAGTTTGAAGGCAGCTACACAGCTGCGAAAACAGGGACCTTATCTGGTGGTGAGGAGCAAGTGAGGAATTTGGAGGCAGCCTTGCCAGAAGGCACGACACCGACCCAAACACAGCCGACCTCTAAGCTAGTCTGGAGGTCAAAACTGAGGCAAGGGAGAGGAAGATGATGAAGGCAGGACCCTCGTAATGAGACCAGAGACCCCTACTGGTGGGCCCGCATGCGCACACCAGGGAAAGTTGCCTAATGAAAAAGGTGGAGTTTTGCCCGCCCTCTGGTACGCCTCGTTTATTCCCCACGGCCACATTAGCATCCATGGCCACATGCTGTTTCAGAAATACTTGCATAATCCAACAACAATAAAATCTTACTCCTAACTATAATATTTTTCAATTTCAATAAATAGGGTTTTTTTTTCAATTTAAATATTAGTCCTCCAACTTGTATACAAGCATAGTTTTCATGCCTGCATGCATTGCCAACTCCTTTGAAAAGGTTCACGGGACACTGTTGTAGGAACTGTTGAATACAGATAGAATACATATTTTTTTAATATAGAACTGTCCATATTTTGAATTGGTGAGTGGTCTCCACCCTCTGATAGGATATGAATATATATTGCATGTAATACCTCATAAAGAAAGCATAGTTGTGGAATAGTAAACAGGTGCCACAAGACAGTCTAATGAACAACATGAGCATTCTTGAAAATACTACTGCTCTTTGTAGCACACAAAATTAAAGTGTTTTGCCAAACAAAACTAAAAGTATGATTTCACTCAGTTTACTGATGAACTCATGAAAACTCATGAAAAACTCAACAACAACAAACAATCAACAACAAAAATAAATAAAATCCTCACCTCTAATAACAAACTGTCTTGATGAATGCTTTATCTGAGCTCTTTTACTAAAACCGAAGGGGAAAAACTAACACAAATCCACCAAACAAACAAACAGAAAACAAACACCCAAACCAATTAACCAAAAAAAAAAAAAAAAAAAAAACAACAAAAAACACCTCAACCCACCAGACCAACATCAACCAACACAGCAGACCAACCAACCCCACCCCACAAAGCAGGCTGACCAATCCCACTCACCAACCCAAAGCAACCAACCCCACCAAAAACAACCAACCTCAACCAAAACAGACCAACTCCAATCCCACAAAGCCAAGCAACCAAACCAAAACCTAACCAAACCAACAAGCAGATCAACCTCAACCAACCAACCTCCAACCCACCCCAGGCAAACCTCAGCCCATCAACAAATCAAACCACCCCACCCCACCTAAGCCAAGCCTAACCCCACCCTAACCACCAAACCAACCAACTCAACCCAAACCAACCAACCCCAACCCACAAACCAAACCAATCACCCTAAAGAAACCAATCCAACCAAACCCAACCCAAACTCTCAAAACAGAACCCTAAAAAACAGAACCTAAAACAGAACCCTAAAACAAATGACCAACCCAACCCCCCAAACCCAACCAATAGCAAACTCAAACAACTCTAAGGGAAAAAAAAATAACCAAGCCAAAAAACAAACCCAACCCATCCCCCACCACAACCAAACCAAAAAAATCAAACCAACACCAATCCACCCGAAACAAATCTAAGAAAAAAGCAACCCAAACAAACACCAAGCAACGCCTCTCCCTCCCAATTTCTTTTTATACTTCAAGATGAACCTAATGGCACACTTGAACAAAGAAGAGAAATACAGATTGCAAAATTCAGCCATCTCTACTCTCCTCCCCCCCTCAAAAAAAAATCACATACACACAACTCTCAAAAGATCCTAGACAGACAAGTGTGTGATTAAGTCGGATTACATACTGTTTTGCAAGCTCCAAGCAAGACACAGCTCTATAGTACTGCATGGCTAAAACAATCTTGCACATTGACAGGTTCTGAAGCCTTCTATTGTATTTCGGGGGCATCAGTCTGGTAGCTCATTACACCAGTTAGTGCATCGATGATGAAATCAGTTCTTCAAACTGGTCTATGTTTAAGCAGTTCTATTCTGTCTTTTGTAGTCATATATCTTTGTTGCCACTTCCTGGCCAAATACTTTTAAACTGAGAGCTTAAATGAATAATACCCAAGAGCAATTTTTAGACCCACACCACTCCCACCATCAAAACCTAAAACTGAAGAAAAATATCAAGTCAGGCTCATTGAATTTAAGAGCAGCTCTTCAAACGTCTGCATTTAAAAAGGACTTCGTAGAAGTCAACGACACTGATGTATGACCACTATTTAAGAATGCTGAAAGCTAGAATGTAATGAGTCTTTAAGAGGTTAGCATACCATTTTCCCTGTCCTGCCAGTCGACTCCCGGGACAGCAAGCTGCCCCGTCGTGCTGCCCCGTTCCGAGCCGAACCGGAGAATAGCCGAGGTGGGAGGCACAGAAAGGCGAGGTAGAAATGGAACTGTCGGGCCAGTCACAAAGCCCCACCGCCTTAGAAGCGGACCTGTGAACCACAATCAGCGGCGCTGCCTCCGCTTGCCACTGCTCTGGGGCTCCGCGAGCCGCCGCCCCACGCTCTCAGCAGAACCTCGCGCCAAGCAGTCCCTCCGGCCCCAGCCTCCCGAGCGTACGCTGAGGATAGAGGAGAGTAACTCGTACCTCCACTCAACACTCGCTCCGGAGTGCGCGACTGCCTATGGCTCCCTCGCTGGGCGACGGTATCGCGCGCAACCCCACACTCGATCAGCAGCCACCGCTCGAACACCAAGCTGGTAGGACGGTTATGCTGAATAATAGTGCAAAAAGCCTCCCCCAGCGCTGCAGCCGTGCTCCGCCACGCTTTACACGGGAACAAATGAGGCCCACAGAAAACGGCAGTGTCCTCGTTTCTTTAAGGGACAGAGGATGACAGAATAACTCTGTCGACTGCCAAAGGGGCATCAACACAGAAGCAATCGCATAGTGACCATCACTCGGCTACTAAGGAGCCGCCTTAGGCAAGGCGACAGAGGGGAGGAAGACAACGAATCGGCGCGTGGAGTGATCATACAGACGCTGGCTCCAGCCAATGGGCAAACTGAGAGGAAGTTCCGCGCCGGCAGCCAATGGGGCAGGCGGAGAAGTAGAACCCAGGCCAGGGGTGAAGTACTTCCGGGATAGCTGCTCCAGTCGACGGGAACGTGGCGTGGCGTATGGTTCGCTGGTGGCTGCTGTGACCAACTTCAAGGCCAACAGTGTACTTGTTCCATCAGCGGATCAAAAGGGGTCACATGAAGTAAGCTAGATGGGGAATAAAGATTCACCAGAATCCCAGGAGGCCCCAAAAAGGCCTGTAGTTTCTTTGCAGTAGTGGGAACAGGGTAGTATTGAATAGTGTTGTGCACCTTCTCCGGAATTGATTTAGTTTGTCCTCTCTACACTATCCCCAGGAACTGAACGCTGTGATCTGGTCCCTGCAACTTCTTTGGGTTGACTGCCTAGCCCCTATCTTCATGTGTATATACCAACTCCTTCAGTTGTTCTTCCCCTCAGTCCCTAGGGGGCCCCATTACCAAGATATCCTCAATATAATGGTAATGACAAATAGTAGGGCTGTGCTTGTAATCCTGGAGAAGGACTTGGAAGGTATGTTGCTTATCTTTCCACGTGAAGGCAAACTGCTGTGTTACCGGAACGTACATGGCTTTTGTAATGACAAGTACAATACCGGTACTTGTTGCAAGGTTGGCTGCATCCGCTACCATGGTTTCTTTGTGTCTCGTGGCTCGCTTCCCTCGTGGTGGAGGGGAGTGCTGTCCTGTCCTTCGCTGTACAGGAGCCGTTAGGTGTCCCATAACGCTTGCTGACAGGGTAGGGCCAGACCGGACCCAGGCTCAGAGCAGTGGAGGGTGGAGAAAGAAGCTCGATTTGAAAATATTGAGCTTTGCATCTCTTTCCTATCTCCTTGATATACATGGTTATCTGAATGATCAGATGTCTCATGGACGTTAAAGCCATGATGAGAAGGATGAAGTACTAACAGTTTGATCGTGAGAACTGATGAAGGAGTGGATACACTTCTACCTCTCCCTCCCTGGTCAAAAGAATGCCTAGAGCTGCTAAAAAAACAAACAAACAAAACATATGTAAATCATTGCTTAAAATATTTTTTAGGTTAGCTAAATATTTTCTGAAAAAATAATCATTCATAATACAATCCTGACATCAGAACCATAGCTGCTTCCCCATTCAAGTATTTTGCAAAACCTGTGCTTTGTTGTTTTTTCTTTTGGTGCACTAATTCTATCATTCTGTCAGTCATTTGAAAGTAAGATAACTGTCTTTTAACTGAAATAGCCAAGAAAGCACCAGTTTCAGGTAAATGCAGCATGGGAAAATTCATACTGCATGGTTGAAGTTTAGTAAAGAGCAAAACAATGAAACCAAGTCCCATAGTATTATCTTGCTCATAAATAGCATTTCTTCTGCCACATAGTATTTGGAGAAGGGTATAAAGATATTTTTAAAGGTAGGCTTATTCTTTATTGTACTGAAGTAGCACTGTATGGAGTAGTAAGATGATCTGGGTCATAAAAGCCCATTACTTCAGAAGCTACTGTATGCATGTATAAACTTTTCAATTTATCTGTAAGAGAATAATCTTAAACCTTAATGCAGAATCTGTCCCAAAGAACTTCTAGGTATTCTAAGCATTAGATGTTCTTTTAGACTATGACAATCATGTAATTTTGGTACGATACCCATTTTTAAACTACACTAAAATAGGTATGATAGAAACTTTTTGAAACAGCTACTGTTAGCAGGTACTGTTTTTAAAATTGTTGTTTTTGTGTTACTTCCTGTAACACAGGAGGTTCCATCTCTAGGTGAGGAGGAACTTCTTTACTGTGAGGGTGACAGAGCCCTGGAAGAGGCTGCCCAGGGAGGTTGTGGAGTCTCCTTCTCTGGAGGTCTTCAAAACCCGCCTGGACGCCACCCTGTGCCACATGCTCTAGGTGTCCCTGCTTGAGCGGGAAGGTTGGACTAGATGATCTCTAGAGGTCCCTTCCAACCTTGAATATTCTGTGATTCTGCTGTTGACCCTTTTGGGGAAAGGAAAAAAATGAATTGCTATATGTTGCACATTCTTTAAGGCAACAATATGGTTTCCTATTCTTCAAGTAACTTGTGCAAATAGTAGATGCCAGTTGACATTTTATATTCACAAGCAGTCTAAACACAAAACACTGCAGAAGATCTTACAGTAAATTTTGCTTTGTCTTGAATATATGCTGTGGCTTAAATGACTGTTTGGAGGATTTGATCTTATACGTTTTTTTCTCTCAAGCCCTTTGTCATAAGGGAAGGTTATGATGAAAGAGACATTGAATGGTTAGACAGCAATTGATGTGACAATTGTATTTTATTGAACTCTGAAGAAAAAATCCTGAGGCAACCCACTTTATGTAGTGTAACAGTAGCTTGAGCAATAACAAGTCTTGCAATGTTAAGTCTTGCAAACTGTTTTCTTTAAATAAAAATGATGTATTTCAGAACCCATTTCTACTTAAATCTGTTCTATGAAATGTCTAGAGATGGAAGTGACCTCATAATTAAAAAACAACTTTTGTTATGTATTGTTGACAGTTCACGAAGACGCCTTTGCTGCTCCTTCTGCTAAAGGAATTTACTACTAGCAAATATGTATGAAATACTTTACTATCAATCATCATCTTTCCAAATACTGTATGAATTAAAAAAAAAAAAAGTTTCTATCCACTTTTCAGAAAATAAATGTCAAGCTTCGTGATGGAGTATGCCAGCACTGTAAAGATATCTTGGAGTGGCAGGCAAAATCTGGCAAATACAAACTACTATCAAAACCCCCAAAATGATGAATTAAGATATGCAGGAGTTTTTGTGTTTTTAGGGCTTAATAAGGTAGAGAGCTTAGCGAAAGTAGATGATATAGTATCGTATAGGGCATAGAGCACAGGGCATGGCGCTCGGAAGATCTCGCGATGTCACGGGAGCTAGGAGCATAATTAATTTATGCAGTTTACTGATAACTCCATGCCATACAAGGCGAAAAGTAGAAATTAGTCTCCCGATTGGGCAGTAGGTGAGTCTCCGCATTCTACGGGAGTATATAGGCAGACTGAACTGCGCAATAAACGCCATTTTGCCGCATCCCCCATAGTGCTATCTGTGCTCT
>VZSG01001906.1:8192-19316 GCA_013398315.1 Nothoprocta pentlandii
AAAAAAAAAATATCACGGACATTTCTTGTGCTCAAGCACCCGCCCCTGTCCGGGCAAGTGAGGCGGGAATTTCCACGACGACATTTGAGTGAGTGGGGAAATATCCATCGTGCCCGAGGAAAGTGCTCGGCCCCGGGCTTGGCTGGTTTGGGGGCTTGGTTTCCAGCCACCCCTTTGGCATTCGTGGCGGGCAGGGCTGTGCCAGCCCCGCCGAGCATAGGAGCCACGAGTCGGGCGGATAAATACAAAATCAGAATTTATTTTTAAGCACTTTCCTAGGCAAGATATTATTGCTTTTAAAGAGATCAGTCCTTGCCCAGAGTTTGTAGGATTTAGGAAAAATATTTCTGCAGGGGAACAGGCCAAAAATACGAACATAAAATATCCTCTCGGTCTTTGTTGGCACAACATCTTCGGGGGACAGCAACTGCAGAAACAAAACAAATTCGAACGTCTGTTGAACTTTTAGTTTTCGTACGCATCGATATTTTCAATCTGGCTGCAATTCGGACAAATTTGGCTGTGGGATTGAACCCACTTTTCCTCGGGACGTAACCTCCCCTCCCCGCTGCTCTCCAGAGCCACTGGTACCGGTTCAATTGATCTGCGACGCGATGTATAGAGAATGAGTCGTTGTATTTTAAAATGTAAATAATTTCAGTCGGCAACATTAGAATCAAATCGTAAAAATAGGGAGAAAAAAAAAAGAAAAGAAAGAGAAATCAGATAAATATCTCATAGAAAAATAATTTTAAATTAAATTAATTTAAAGCATGTTGAAAAGCGGATCCGCGGAGTGCGTGGCCGGGCGGGGAGCCCCGGCGGACTCGCGGCTTTGCTGCCCGCGGAGGCGGCGGTTGTCCCTCGCTTCGGGCCGCGGTAGCTCCGGTCCCCAGGCCCCTCCGAGGGACGGGACGGGCGCGGGGTGGCCCGGAGCGGCGGCGGGAGGACGGCTCGAGCCCGGGCCCGGCTCCCTGGTGCCCCGAGGCCGGGCACAGCGGGGAACCCGGGTGCTCCGGGGCTTGCGGGCCCTGCACCGTCCGCATCCTCCCACCCTGGCACACACACAGACCCTCGTAGGGACCCCTGCCACCCACCATGTTCCCGGACGGCCAGGGCCGAGGCCCGGCCGGGCTGCGTGCGGCTGGTTCGGGGAGCAGGTGCCCGGTGTAGGCAGCAACCCTGGATGGCCGGGAAGAGGCTGCAGCCCTTGCCCGGCCTCTGCCCACCCCCTCGGCGCCTCCAACCTCGCCGCCAAAGTTGTTCCAAGTTGGAGCGGTCGCTGTCACCGTCGCGGTCGTCGTCGCGTTGGCCCTTCGTGTCACGGAGCTGTTTCTCTCTCTCGTCCCCCAGGTGAGCTCGGCTGCGGAGTGCTGCGCAGGGCCGGGCCAGGAGGTAATGTCGGGATTTCGTTTCTCTTCCCCAGTGCAGCCTCGTGAGGGTCTCAGGGCCGATTCTCCGGGGCGGGTGGTTTGCGGTGGGCAGAAAGCGGGATGCGGGGCTGGGCTGCGAGCCCTGTCCACTGCTCCCGTTCCTACCGAGAGTGGGACCGGGCGGAAATGTCGGGGATTCGGGTGGCATCAGGCCCCGGTCCCCGGGAGCCCTCCGTGCCTCCCAGTGCCTCCGTGGCGATGTGCGAAGCGCTCCGAGATGGGCCGTGGGCGCGGCGGGGACGGCGCGGAGGCACCGCCGGGACCCCCCGCCGCAGCCCCCCGCCGGGGCGCGGGATCCCGGCGCTGCCGCCCCCGCCGAGGCGGCCGGCGGCTCCTGCGGCGAGCGCTCGCACCGGAGCCCAACATGGCTGCTGTAGTGAAGGTATTTGATTCACACCGGGGGGAGAGAGGCGCCGGGGCCGGTAGCGGGGCCTCCGCGCCCGCCACGGAGGCGGGCGAGCGCTCGGTAAGTGCCTGGGAGTCGCGGGGCCGGGCGGGCCCAGGCAGGCCCTGGCCGCGGACACGCGTGGGGCAGCCTCCCCTCCCATGCCGGTCCTGCCGAGCCTCCCCGCGCCGCCCCGGGACCACCGCGGGGCTCCTCGGTCTCCGGGCGCCGTTGGGAGGGCAGCGGCGGAGCCGAACCGGGCCCTACGAGGCCCGCTCGGGCCCTTGCAGCCGGGCCGGCGAGCAGGGAGGGAACAAGGCGAGCGTGGAGGCTGCGCCCTGTCCCCTGCTGCGGGGATCCTGGCTGGGCTCCCCGGGGGTGCTGCCGGGCCGCGAGGCCGCTCCGTGGGTGCCTCTCGCTCTCCCGGCGCGGCCGTTCCTCGGTTTTACCGTTTGGAGAAGGATTGCGCCGTGCCTGCCAGGGAAAGGAGCCTCTCACCGACCAAACCCAGGGGGACGGGGAAAGGCGGCGGCCCCCGGGCCCACCCGGCCTCACAGTGCGAACGGAGACCCCGCACGGACGAGGCGCGCGTGGGTCCCTGCCACTGTCGTGTCACACTGGCCCCGACCCCCAGGCCCAGACCCATTTTACCGAGCGCGAAGGTACCGGCACCGACTCGGGGTGTCCGTGTCCGACCCCGGTGCGTCCCGCGGCGGTAACGGCTCTCGGGGAGGGGATATTCGTGGATGTGTGGGAGTAAAAATCTGCTATTTAGAGAAACCTCCCCCTCGACACCGTGATGTCCCCGCTGCGAGATATTTGCCCCGTCGCCCGACACCTGGGCGACCAGAACCGCGACAAATAATAGTGATGATAACAATAACGATAAGGACTGCTGGCGGCGGCGGGGAGGTGGGCCGGGGGGCCCGGGACCCCCATGGGGCCGGGGCGCAGCGGCCGCTCCCGGTTCAGCACCACGGAGAGCGCCGGGCTCGGCCGGGGCTCCGGCTCCTCCCGCTCCCCACAGGGGTCCTCGCTACCCCCGGGGGTCTCCGGTGCTGGCGGGTCGATGCCCCTGCATTGCATCGCCCTGCAAGGCACCCACTGCTCCCCTCAAACATCAGGCCTGTATTTTTAAAGGCGGGTGGGGGACGAGGTGGCCGCCCCGATTCCGGACGCCGGTGCCTCTCGACGGGTTGCCCGGGGCCAGGGGAGCCCGGGCTTGGTGCGGGCAGGGGCAGCAGGTTCCTCCGACCCCGCAGGTGGTTGAGCCCGGAGCAGGAGCAGCTCGGAGCCGGGCCTGTTGCGCTCCCTGGTCCCTGCTTATTGCTTTCGCTTCCCACACACCCCAAATGCCGCCTGGGTCTCTGCAGGGCGACCAGGCGGACACCGAGGGGCCCCGTCGCCAGCTCGCCCATGGCGACGGGGAGGGGACAAAGCCGCGGAGCGGGGAGAGCCGAACTGGAACTGTCCTGCAGAGCGTGTGTGTGTGTGTACAACGGTGCGCGTGCAGCGGGCTCTGCATGTGCATCCGTGTCCCCGCCGGGTTCACGTTCACCAGAGTGTGTGTTTCTGCAGCACACGGGTGAGCACACACAAGCGTGCAACGTGCGCGTGCCAGTGTCCCTGTGCCCGGAGTGCCGGGTCGGGCCGGCCGCAGGGGGGGGACGTGGAGCCGGGTGCTGCTCCCCGGGCCACCCGGCGGCACCCGCCGAGCCCCGGGCCCCTCTCCCCGGCCCGAGGACAGAGAGGAGGCCGGGCCCGTCGCAGGGGTTGGAGTGTGAAGGGGCGTCTCTGCTGCTGCTCACGGGGAGGGCCGTGCCCGGCGTTTCGTACAAGCTGGTGCGAGGTTTCCCTTTGGCCACCGGAGCCCATAAGTGGGGGGCGGCAACAGAGCAACCTCGACGGGAGGGTCCGGCCGCCCCCGTCCCGCCTCCTCGTCCCCCTCCGCCCCCGCCGGGCCGGCCTTTCCCCCGACCCCCGCCGAGCCCAGTCCTTCCCCGACTCAAGCGCCGTCGGGTTTAAGCCCCGGCCTCCCCAGGGCAGAGCCGGGGGGCGGCTCCGCTCAAGCCCTGCCCGCCAGGATTACCCCCGGGCACCGCCGCCTCCCCGACGAGGCGGGCCGGGCTGCTGGGAGGGGGGACAGCGGGGCCGGCGGCCGCGGCGAATGGCGCTGTCCCCCTCGGGGGGGGGGTGACCCCTGCCCCGGCCCCACCGCTCGGCCCGGGCTTTGTCCCCAGCGGCCGCCCCGGCCCTGCCCCCGGCTCGGCGCCCGCCCTCCGCCGCCGCCTCTGCCTCAACTTTCGCGGCGGGTCCCGGCGGCGGCGGCCGCGAGCGGGGCCGGGGGCTCCCTCGGCAGCCCCGGCCCGGCCCCTTTCCACCCGCCTCTCGGAAGGACGTGGCGACCCGGAGCCGACGGCGACGCGGGCAGGACCGGCCGCTACGGAGCGAGCAGGTACCGCCGCCCCGGCCCCTCTGCCGGGACACCCCCCATCCCTCTTGCAGCTTTGTCCCCGCGGCGCGGCGTGGGGGGCTTCGGACTGGCCCTGCCAGGGCGGGAGGCAACGAATTCCCGGGTCCTCTGGGCGTGCGGGTTGTCCCTCCGGGTACAGGGGACCCCTGCGTTTGTGCGAGGTACCCCCGGCTCTACAGGTGCCCACCGGGGGTGCAGCTTTCCCTGCATATCTTGTTTCTACCTTTGAGGTGTGGGTTCCCTCTGATACAGGGTCCCCCCAGGGACACGAGTTCCTCCCAGGTCTAGGGGGTCCCCAAAGTGATGCAGAATCAGGGTCCCCCTTGGGTTTGGGGATACCCTCAAGGTGCAGGGCTGGAGCTGGTGAGCAAGGCCTGGCACTCAGGGCTGCATGAGGAAGAGGAGGACAGAGCGAAGGCACCTCAGCCGCCCCACCAGGCCCTTTCCACTGAGCCCTTTCCTTCACTTGCCGCTCTCATGACTCAGCATTTCCATACCAGTAATTTAGAATAATTACTGAAGTGGGAGCAGGATCTGGTGGTGAATTTGGGACTGAGAAGGAGGCCCCTGGCCCCTGGCTCTGGGGAGCATCCTGGTGCTGGGGAAAGCGTTGCTGCAGGTGCTGGAGTCGGGCGGGTGTTCGACAGCGTGTTGCTGGCTTATCCCAACGCGCCTGCTTGGAAAGCTTCAGGATTCCTGATGAATATGTTGGGGGCTGCTCCATGAGGCCCCTGAGACAAGAGGGCCAGCACTGGGGTCACACTAGGCTGGGTGATGGCAAGGGGACCCCCCAGGCGCGCTGCACGCAGGGCCCCCGCGGCCCCCGTTGAAGGACCTGGGTTGGTTTTTCTCTTTGGTTATCTAGCTGTATGAGTGTATGTGATATCATAAAGCTAGAGAACCGAATGTAAAAACCGACCCGCTCTTCTCCGGGACTTTCCACCATCGGGGGAAGAGAGAGGGGGCTCTGCAGCTGCCGCCTCCCCAAAATCCCTCTCCGCTTCCTTGCCAAGGTGCCTGCACCTTTGCCAAGGGAGAACAGCCCAAAGAGAAGCGTGTCTGCAAATTTCACTGGGATTTTGCCTTTAATCATTTTGGTTGAGGCCCAGAGTCAGTGTGTGTGCTTAAGCGAGGATTTCTATTCAAAATAGGGGCTCGTTGGCTTCTAACCAGACACCTTTTATTATTTTTTATTTTATTTTTCCACATTGACAATTAAGTGCGCCTCTACGGGCTGTGCTATGGACAAATGAAAGAGGGCTGGCTTAAAAATACCCCCAAAAAATGTTTCTCATAGTGAAGTAGAAGGAAAGTTACTTAAATATATCACCACATGCAAATATATCATTTAGCATGAGCCCGTTTTGGGGGCTGGTTTCTCTGCTGGGGGAAAGGAATAAATCTCTCAGTGTTCAGCTATCCAGCACGTGGATATTGCAGCACGTGGATATTGCAGCATTGTTCGTGCTGGATTTGGGAGCCTGGCGCCGGCGCCTCCCGCTCGCTGCCCCTCTCCCGGGCTCCGCGGAGGCTGCAGCTCGTCCCGCTTCGCCCTTGTGTGGTGCTTTGTGCTCGTGCTTGTTCTCACCCGGCTCCATGGCTGCCTCCTCCGATCCCTGCATCCCTGTGCATGTGTTTCGGGTCTGGCTTGTGCTCAGCTCGCTTGTGGGTGGGACGTTGCAGGAAGGTCTCCGCTCTGCTCCGGGACAAGGGCTCAGCACCTCCCTGCTGCTCAGCAGCCCTGGCAGAGCTGCCACATCCAGGCGTTCGCTCCCTCGCCACGTGCCGCTCCATTCCTTGTTTCATCGGTTTCCTCGCGGGTTTATTGCCAAGCAGAGAGAAGGGAAAAAGCAGCCGCCCAAGTGGGAGGTGGATGGGCAGCCTGTCCCGAGCCCGTGCCACAGCAGAGCATCCTGGCCAGAGCCGGGATCCAGAGCTGGAATCCGCGCACGGCTGCTCCTCCTCTTGCCGGAGCTCGCAGGGATACAGGAACCAGGCGCATCTTGCACTTTTCCACCCGCTGCAGCTCCTTGATTCCCCTGGGCAGCGAGATCCGCAGATCCCTCATCCCAGCAGGGGTCTGTCATGGATCCTGCGCCTGGTTTGGACCTCGTGCTGGGCATGAAGGACTTGCACCTAAGGAAATTGTTGCGGGATCTAGCTGGGAATGAGCCCGACAGGCTCACGGGAGAGAGATGCCACGTGCGGCTTCACCAGCTCTTCTGATTCCTTTATCCATTGCCACAACTTGGAGCCATTTGACACAGGAAAATCTTTCCTTGCTGCCTCAGTCACCCTGAGCTTCTCTGAGGGCTGCAGGGCTCCACATAAATAGGATTTCCATGCTGAACCCTTTCCTTTCCCTTGGAAAATCTCAGCCTTTGGAAGTCCGACGGGTAGCCGCTGCCGCAGACCCAATTCTACCCTCTTTGCTTTGAGTCCTGAAATTAAGGAAAGATCCCAGGACCCCAGGAAGGGAGAGCTGGGGCAGCGCATCCAGCTGCCGCATACGGGGAGCTCTCCCTTCCCTCCCGGCTGCTTGTAAACCATTCAGAAAGAATTTCTTAAAATAGGTTCCACTTTAAGGACTTATCTCCTGAATGCCATTAATTTTCTGGGGTTCGTTAAAAGCAAACTTGGTATCATGGCAACCAAATCTATTCCTGGAACGTGGCCAAGTGGGAAGCGCGGTGGGTGCAACCGGAGGCGAGGGAAAGGAGCCGCGCGGGCTCGGGCTTGTGCCGCTCCAAGGAAAGTTTTAATTTCCAGGGTTTATTCCTTTCCAGAGTGTTTTATCATTTCTCAAGGTGAGGGCAATAACAGCCATGGTTAATGTTTGGAAAACTGCTGCTGTTCCTCATGTTTGGGTGGCTCGGGAGCTCATCCCGCATCCCTGGCCACGTGTGCGGGACAGCGGCCCCGGCTGCAAGGGGCGTTTGCAATTTAGACTCAAAACGGGCTGGAATTGTCTCTCCCAGGACAAAACTCTTCAGTTCTTGCGGAGAGGAGCGATGCTGAGAGCGGGTGGCTCTGGCTGCCCTGGACACCCATGACGGGATTGGGGTCTGGAAGCCAAGGGGCTGTTAATCCTTGTCTCATCTCCCTGCTCTGCCTAAAGAAACAGTCATTATTTTCCTTCTAATCCCATCTCCTGCCTCTTTCCCATTAGGCCTTAAGCTGCAATCTCGGGCCCTGGGGATGTTCGGATGAGGATAATCCGGGGCTCTGCCGGCTCAACGGGATTCCCGGCGCATCCAGCGTGGAGGTGGTGGGAGGGTGTCCGGCCCCAGCCCCGTCCACCAGCCCCATGTCCCCTGGCACCATTCGGGAGGAGAAGGGGCCCCAGGAGAAGAGGGAGGATTTTCCACCTCCGCTCTGTCTTGGGAGCAGGGAGAAGAAAAAGTCATTGGTGATAAAAGTACCGCTTAAAGAGAGGGAACGGGTAAAAGCTCCAGATAAAAACACATCCTCGAGCAAGAGGGAATGAAAAATACTGCTGGGTTTAACTTAGGCCATTTAAAAATAAGCACTGAGCAGGCAGCAGCATGGAGAGATTCCTTGTGACAAGGCCGGTGCCGAGTTCCCTATGGGCACTCCCAGGTTTTTATGGATGTCGGGCTGAGTTTTCCCACTTGGATAGATCAGCTGGAAGTGGAGGCAGTGCTGAGGGTGCCACTCAGCTGCCCCCGTCACCAAGGAGCCGCACGGGGCACCCGGACACCCGGGCCCCTCTCCCCTCCCTGCTGGCCACCAGATCCTGCGGGAATGGCCAGAGGCAGCGGCTTCCCGAGGCCGGGACTGCTCCCGGCTCCGGTTCCTGGCTCTCCAGGGGGAGGACACGCGGCTGCCGGCCCCACGTGGTGCTCCGTAACCGCCTTCGTTGTCATCTTTTCCCCTTTTTTTTTTTTCAAGGAGAAATTATTATTTACAGTTTAATATCTTTGCGTTTCTATGGAAACTCCATGGCTGCGTTGGGTGGAGAAGCTGAAACCAGATGGGAAAATGGCAGCCTTTGTGATGGGAGAGGCAGCGAGCGCCTGGCGCCGTCGCTGGGCAGCCCGTTCCCAACGTTTGCCCCCCAAAATCCCAGAGGCAGAAGCCTGGCATGGAAAACTGTCCCCCAAAGCATTGGGATGGGAACAGGCAGCCGAATCCGGGGGTGGCGTGGATGTTGGTCACGCACATCCATGCACACGGATGCCCGGATTTCCAGGAGCGCTGGTTCATCCCGGGATCTGGCCCCCTTTTCCTGGTTTTCCTAGTGCTAAAGTGGACGTGGGGGCAGTGGGGACTGTGCGTGACAACAGGGCCCTGTGGCCAAGCCTCATATTGAGGGGAAGGATCCGTCGGGGCCGTGGGTTCAGCGGGAAGCTCGTGGAGCCGAGCGGGAATTGCGCGTCCTCTCCCTGCTCTCCATCCTGTCTATTCCAGGCTGCCAGCACTAGTCAAACCTTGCCCTCAAATTAGGCTTTTACCTTAAAAAAATCACAGACTCTTCCAAAATGCTGACGGTGGCTTTCTCCGCATGTGCCGGACAGTTTCTGAGCCTTTGGGGATAGTTTTGGGGTTTTTTTATGCCCTTCTCCACAAGCATAGGATACGAAGTGGAGGATTTTCAAAGAACTCCCTGCTCCGAGTGCTGTCCCAGGGCTGGGCCTGGCGTCTTCCAAGGAATCTCGGATTTCCACTGAGTTAGAAGAAGGGAGAGACCGGGATGGGGGGAGTGTGAACGCAGGTTTGGCTTCCTGGAGCGGGAGCAGAGCCAAGAGAGCTGGTGGCCACAGCGGGTCCCCCGTCACCTTGGCCATGGCCTGCCCGGCCACAGCCTTGGCGAGGGGGAAATCCTTCTTTTAGCAGGGGGAAATGTTGCCTCGCTGCTGTGGGGAAAGCGTGGCATGCACATGCATGCATAAACATGCATGCACTGCACACACATGCATGCACGCACCCAAACATGCATGCACATACGTAAACATGCAAGCACACACATAAATATGCAGGTGGGCACATACATAAACATGCACATGAGCACATGCATAAACATACATGCACACACCTAAACATGCATGCACACAGACATACATAAACATGCATGCAGACACCTAAGCATACACACAGTCACATACATAAGAATGCATATGCATAAATATGCATGCTCACACCTAAACATGCATGCAGACACATGCATAAACATGCATGCACACACCTAAGCATACACACAGTCACATACATAAGCATGAACATACATAAATATGCATGCACACACCTAAAAATGCACACAGGCACATGCATACAGACACATAAACACGCACACATGCACATGCATGCACGCAAGCACATACACAAGCATGCACACATCTAAGCATGCACGCAGTCACATACACAAACATGCACATACATAAATATGCATATCCACACCTAGACATGCATGCAGACACATACATAAACATGCATGCACACACCTAAGCATGCATGCAGTCACATACATAAATATGCATGCACACAGCTAAACATGCACACAGGCACATGCATGCAGACACATAAACACGCACACATGCACATGTATGCACGCAAGCACATACACAAGCATGCACACACCTAAGCATGCATGAAGCCACATACATAAACATGCACATACATAAATATGCATATGCACACCTAGACATGCATGCAGACACATACATAAACATGCATGCACACACCTAAGCATGCATGCAGTCACATACATAAGCATGCACATACATAAATATGCATGCACACAGCTAAACTTGCACACAGACACATGCATGCAGGCACATAAACACGCACACAGGCAAACACGCATGCACACACATTAAGCATGCACATCCATGACCACGCGTGCACAGCCGCGCGAGCCGGGCCGGCTGCCGGAGCCCTTTCAATGGGAGCCGCTGGGAACAATGCGCGGGTTTTTAAGGGGCTGGCGAGGGGGGCTCGGCCGCTGAAAGGCGCCGGGGGGAGGCGGGCGCCGCAGCCCCTCCATTAGCTCAGTGCAGCCGCCAGAACAGCTGTGAAAAGAGCCCGGGCCTTTTTCCCACGCCCGGAGCAGCGGCGCGAGGGACGGCGCCGTCCCCGCGGGGTCACAGCCCGTCACTGACGCGCACAGGCGCTGCCCTCGCGCTCTCACCCGCCGCACGCTTGCTTAAGGCGCACGCACTGACACTAATTTCGCCCAGACGGCCCCATTGTGCCCCCCATCCTGGGCTGTCCCTTGGCCCCGTTATCACCCGCCCCTCCCCGCGCAGGGACACCTGATGGTGGCACCGCAGCTGCGCGGCGGGGACCGCGCGCCTGCAGGTGGGGGTCCTGTCCCCACGTCCCCCCCTGCTCGGTCCCCTTCGTGCATGCGAACACGTGCTGTGGGGACAAATTCACTGCTGCAGACTGGCTCCCTTCTCCCGCCACCATAATGAGCCACCGTAAATGTGCAGCCTTGTGAATTAGCTCCTGCTCAGTTGTGCACGGGCACCTGGAACACGTGTGTGCAGGGTGGCACACATGTGCATGCATGGTGCACACATGTGCATGCATGGTGGCACATGTGTGCACACATGTGCATGGTGGCACACATGCAACCAGGCCTTGGCAGCTGCCCTGGCCCTGAATGACTTCTCCTGGGCATCTTCTTTGGCCGAGCTGCTCACCTTCCTTCCCGGGCTGCCCTTGGCTTCCTGGCATGGGATCCTCCATCCTCCTCCTCCCGGGAACAGGGCCAGGAGGCTGGAAAAATGGGATGGTGGGCTCTCTATCTCTGGGCTGGCACCTCTGAAGCTGCTGCCAACCATGGGTGCACCCATCCCATCCCATCCCAT
>VZSG01001908.1:0-19181 GCA_013398315.1 Nothoprocta pentlandii
TGTGCACAGTTGCAAAGTAAAGATAAAGAAACAGACCACACTATATTCACTTACCACACATCTGTTCTGGAAATGCGTTTCTCAACTTCGAGGAATAGCCTTGGGAGGCATCCCTGATTATGGATGATTCTGATGTTCAGCCCACTGCCATGCCAGGAGAGCTCAAGGGGCTCTCGGGTTGTCCACATATTTACAGAATAAGATGATTCACTTACAGTCATTCTTTCATT
The DNA here is from genome assembly GCA_013398315.1 of Nothoprocta pentlandii. Taxonomy (NCBI): domain Eukaryota; kingdom Metazoa; phylum Chordata; class Aves; order Tinamiformes; family Tinamidae; genus Nothoprocta; species Nothoprocta pentlandii. The sequence goes on from VZSG01001908.1 coordinate 231, forward strand.
TCAGAGGACCACTGGTTACTGTATTAGCCTTATCTCCCGTCAGCATGCAGCCTTCAGGACTGTTGAGTCTGAGTGGGAGAAGAAATCAGAATGGTGGCGCCTACCAGGATTAGATAAATCTCTGGTGGTTATCAACGGAACAGGTTTGCATGTAAGGTACGAGTCAGGTTGAGCTGGGAAAGGAGCATATCCATCACACTCCACCCCGTGACTATAGTCAATCCATCTTACCATCATAGAGTGGTGGTATGGTCACATCTTACCTCTGTGCCATAAATAGTGTATCAACAATTCTCGTACTCACAATTGTAAGTAAACATTTTAGCATAAAGTATTGATATTACATACTAATAACACCTAATAACACTAGAGCTATTAAAACCACAATTGGATGAAGCATGAGATTAAAAATTCCCATTGCTGTTGGTGACCATCTTACAAGAGTTTCCCACCAATGTTGTTCTCCATCTCTTTTTTGTTTAATTCTTATATTGCTATATCTGCTCTTAGTTAAGCAGCCTTAACTTGGTTGAATGATAAATCAATCATTTATAGATACACTAACAATAAACAAAATACAGTTAGTAAGATAAGTAGAGGCTTTACAACTTGCATTAACATGGCTAAGTCAAAAGATTGTTCAGTTTGTTATTTCCACTCCCATATATCATATTGACAATACTTGCTTCAGAGGGCATTCAACAAGCATGGAACACAAAGTATGATCCAAGAAAGATTGCATATAGCATTACAGCAACAACCCACAGTCATTTTAGTCAAGAGTCTCTTTTGGCTGTCGGGTTGCCCATGGTATTGCTATTACTCCGTCAGTGAGGGTATCGAGGATGTTGCAGCAGGCAATGCTGGCCAGAACCACTGTGCTGGAACCCATTGTGGTCCTTGATCTGTAAAGACAAAAGCATACCTCATGTTATTAAAGGTATAGGTTTTCCCCATTGGTGTGATTCAGGGTCTCAAATTTCACCAAAGCTGTACTTAGCTTTTCCTGAGTGGTAACGCCAAAGTGTCTTTGCGCTGGGAGTACGTTGTCTGTTTCTCGATTTAAAATGTTAGGTACATACAGGGCCTTTTGCAACCGTTCCTGAGGGGAGTATTCCCTGAGGATAGGTTTTTGTTTTTGTAACATGGTTTTCAGGGTGCCATGGGCACACTCAACAATGGCTTGACCCATAGGTGAGTGGGGGATCTGGTGCAACATTTTATATCCCACTGCTGAAAGAATGCTGTGATTGAATGAGAGGTATATGCAGGCCCAGTATCTGTTTTAACCTGGACAGATATCCCATAGTAACACCATTACACAAGGAATACAACCTACGATGCAAATTAATACTATAAACAAGAATAACAGTTCTAGTAACAGCCCCTATAATCATGGCCATCCCTATTTGCATTGTCCAAATGGATCCGAGTTGTCATCAGTCTGTTGTTCAGCTTCATCTTCTGGATCCAAGTCTGTTCATTTTTCAACAGTCCCACAAAACTGCTTATAAAAAGTAGAGGGATCCTCAGCCTTACCCTGTACAACTTGATATAGTTTTACAACAGGTCTAAGCACTGCATGCTTTAGTCCATGTAATATTAACTGCTGATATTGTTTAATCATCGACTTACGTACCCCCGTATTTGATCCCAGTCTGGTTCTTGGGGCAACATAAAATGTTCCAGTCTCTCCCTAGTATTTTATCTCTCATTTTCCTCTCAAGTTTTATTCAATACCATTCGGCTTTCCTTGGGCACAAGTAAAGTATTCAGAAGCACTTGTATGTAGCTGACTCCTTCCAATTCATTAAATCTTCAGTTGAAAAGGAACTTTTACATATACAAGGGTTCCCTCTGCTCCCACTGCCTGATGTAGTGGAATCTGAACCACAGTATTCTGCTGTGCTTGACCCCTGCCTGCAAATGGACTTGATCCTTCACTTTATTCTTCCTTTTTTTTTTATGATAAAGGAATTACCATCAATCCCCCCTTTCCCAAAAGACCAACAATTGCACAGCCTCTTCTTCATCATCCACTTACAAATAGTCTTTCAAACATTTTTCTCTGTACTGCAAGCCAAACAAAACTGAGACACTTTCTTTTTGTCCTCCATAATCATTCAAATCAGTTATCAAAAACCACATTTCCTTCTAACATCTTCAAATCAGATACTAGCAATTTACATTTCCTTCTTGTTTCATGATCATTTCTCAGAAAAAACAACAAATCTACATATGGGATTTCATCCCACTTATCCACTTATTCTGCCTCCTGCAAAACAACATGCTACAAAATGTGCTATATCTTAAAGTTCCATTCTTTGGCCATTTTTCTTTATCTTCCAAAGTGTATAGTGTCCCTCTCCAAGTCCTTCCCGGTTTGAAGGCACTTTGCCAGAATCTTGCTGGCACAGGAATTGCTTCTCCTATCTTATGGTTCGGTGGCCTCTGCATGGCGTTTCCCCGCTGCAAGACAGATTGATTCCAAGCATGTAAAGAGGTGGCTGCACTGAGGCAAGTATGTTTCTGCCTGGTCACAGTAGCTAAGGCGACCACACGTTCTCCTTCAGTTTTAAACTAAGTAGGCTGGTAGCCAGCAGGATAGCAAGACCGATCATTCCCCACCCCAATGGATGAGAGGTGGCTGACAGGCTCCAAGCTTGCAGGCATCCCCGCAGAGACAATGTAGGTCTCAGTTGGAGTCTCTCTCCGCCTCAGATCCACAATCATTTTTATATCTGGCATGTCCTGCCACGTACGGCCAGTATGTTTCAAGAGGCAATCAGAGGGCAGGCAAAGCTCCGCCTTTATTGTTATACAACTTTTGCCAGTATGCACGTCTGCTCAGCGATGGGGTCTCTGGTCTCGTTATAAGGGTTCTACCTACATCATCTTCCTCTCCCTCACCTCCCTCACGGAGGGTTTGACCTCCGAGCTAGCTTTGGAGTCGCCTCTTCTAGCATTGCAAAGACAGCTAGAAAGTGGTATTGGACATCATGCGTATGACTGTGAATATGTAATATCATTCTGACATATGAGTGACATCCGTCTGACAAATCTGGAGAGGTGTCAAGCCTCAAGGGTTTACCTCCATGGCAGGTGATATTGACAATCTGGACAGACCTGGATAATTTGCTGGGCCTCATCAGTTGTGATACGGACCATCCGGCACAAAGTGTGGGCACTTTGGTGGAAGAAGACGTGAGACAACCATGCCTCCTGGAATATGTCTGGAAGGGTGGCCACCCTGGTGAGGCTGTGAGCATGCCAATTGCCTTCCATCAGAGGACCAGGCAATGTTGTCTGAGACCTGATACACGTCATAAAGTAAGGAGCATGTGGATGATTCAAATAGGCTCCTTCTAGTTGGTTAACCAGTCCTGCAATATATGCTGAATCAGAAACAACATTAATCGCTTGTGGAAACATATGCAAACATTGAACCACTGCCGCAAGCTCCACAGTTTCCAAAGTGTCCGTAGACTTGAACGTCCCGCCACCCCCTGCCTTGGGACTGATCAGCTGCTGGCAGTGGCCCAGCCTTGGAGTAAAATAGCTGGGTGATTTTTGTTCTGTGCAGGAAGGGGAGGGAGAAGGTGGGGGGGAAGAAGCATGTTAGCAGCTGCTTTAATGACCTTGCTGCTGCTTCCACCGCTTCCCTGTGTTAAGTTCGGTTCCCAAATATGGAAGGAAGGAGACAACGACCATCGATTCAATTCACGAATTTAATAGCAGCAAGATAATAAGAGTTTACCAGCTAGCTGGGGTTTGGGCTCATCCCACGCAGGGGTTCCGCCAACGGACCCCGAGCAACTCAGATACAAACAATTTATACCCTACAGGTATCATGTTGTGCAATCTTCATCTGTTTAGCAATCCTCCTGCTATTCTTCTATTGTAATTGGTTAACAAGCTTATCCTTAAACTGATTAATTATTATCACGCTTTTCCTTGCACCTGAATCCTGTTAGCCTATCTCAAAGCTCTATCTCGGTCCTGTGGACACTTTATGGTTTTGGTGGTCTTGCAACTGCTTGCTTAAGTTTTAACTCTTTCTGTACCTCTCACCTGCACCAAGGAGGAGGAGGATACGTTGCTTCTTCATGGCCACGGGAGGCAGACGGAGGAGAAAATAAAGGAGCCACCCCATCAGCTTCTGGCCTTGGGCTCCTGCCTCTTTCTCTGCACCATGCCTCCGTTTCGTCAGGAGGATCATATTTTGCATGGGAGTCGGTATCACTTTGTTGATCAACTCCCAGTCGTGTGGCACAAACCAGTGGAACTCTGCTATGTTCTCCAGTAAGTTCATGGTAAAGGAGATGTCAGCCCCTTCTCTAATACTGGCTTTCGGAGTTCCTTTGTTATGTTGTGCTCTAAAGGCTGATATTGCAGAGCTTGATTACACGAGTACATGACTTGGAAAGCAGATAGCACTTCTACATCCCCCACTTTCCTGGCTTCTTGGCATACCTCAGCGCACTAGTTGCGCAAATCAGGTGGAAACAGATCTGGCTCTTGTTCAGGGTATACGGGTCCTGGATCTGGGGGATTGTCAGGCAGATCCACACAAGCCACAGTGCATTCTGCACCTTGATCCATGCCTTGATCTGGATCAGGTGGGGTGGTAGGCGTATACTCAGGCCCATATACTGCAAAAGGTGCCCCACGGGGAGCCCTCGGCAGGGTATTCTCCCCTATCGGAATGAAAACAGAACTTTGTCCCCCGGTGAGAGGGGGGACAGTTGCTGGCACCAAAACATCTGAAGTTTCTACATACTTTCTTAATGCTTCATAACACACCCTCCATGGGCACCCTCCATCATTGAGGCAGTGTTTAAATCACCTCGCATTCCTTTATTCCAGATAACTACCCCTAATGAATCCCACACGAATGGATCATAAATCGTTGTTTCACTCAAAGCATTACAGTTTTCTATATATTTTAAAAGTCTTAACAAAACACACTCCTAAATTTCTTCCCTTTACCACACACTCTCTGTTACATACTGGCAATACTTGCAGTGCCTGTTCATGCTCATTAATGCCAGTTATCATGAGCCCACTCCTCTGAGAAGCTGGGACTCAGATTCACTTCATGCCTCTGTAAGTAGTGATACTACTTGCCATCTTGCCGACTACACCAATTTGTCACGGAACGAGTGATGGCGACTGTGAGTGACAAAATGTACTTCACTCATATGAAAGAAGTAACAATAGGTTTTATTGATATGGACAATGATTTCAAGAGATTCTATGGCAAGGTCACTTATTATTTACTGCATGGAGGCTCAACATAATACACAATCATCTTGGGATACCCTCCAGTTGAGTCACGAGGCTCAGATTGGACCCCCTTGCTTTCAAAGCTCCTTCTGAGGGGAGCCTGGGAGAAGCTGGATCCAATCCTAGTCCCAGACCTGGTCAATGGTTTATGACTAAGGGTTTCTGTGCACAGTTGCAAAGTAAAGATAAAGAAACAGACCACACTATATTCACTTACCACAAATCTGTTGAGGAAAGGCATCTCTCAGCCTCGAGGAGTAACCTTGAGAGGAGTCCCTGCCCAAGGGGAGATCCTGATGTGCAGTCCATTGCCATACCAGGAGAGCTCAAGGAGCTCTTGGGCTGTCCGCATATTTATAGGATAAGATGATTCACTTACAGTCATTCTTTCATTTCAGAGGACCACTGGTTACTGTATTAGCCTTATCTCCCCGTCAGCATGCAGCCTTCAGGACTGTTGAGTCTGAGTGGGAGAAGAAATCAGAATGGTGGCGCCTACCAGGATTAGATAAATCACTGGTGGTTATCAACGGAACAGGGCTGCATGTGAGGTACAGGTCAGGTTGAGCTGGGAAAGGAGCACATCCGTCACAAAGACAAGGGCACTCCTCCTATCTGAAAAACAGGTGCAGCACACCCACCATCCATTCCCAGTTTGCTGAATGAGGATGCCTGTTCCATATGTTCTCATCACTCAGCACACATTTCCTCTAACTCTGAAAGACACTCACAATACACACATTCTCGCTTGTGCTCAATACAGTTGCTCCCTAACTGTCCTCTGCACTCAACAGTTTCTTCCTGTCTTCGCAGTGGACATCACAGACCTTCTCTCCTTCTCTAAAGACCAGCAAACACACATTGCCTCTTCTGCTTTTCGTGTAACTCACATGTTGGCTGCTTCTTCAGAGCACAAGGCACACACATTCCCTACTGTTCCAAAGCGCCCGAGGCAGATTTCCTCTCCTTATTCTGTGCTCACTCAGTTGGCTCTTGCTCCATCTCCACAGCACACAACCAACAGCATCACTCCTTCTCCAGTGGCCTCAGTGTCTTGGTTCACTAATTCTCATCTGTCCACACAAGCCACACTCGCTTCATCTGCAGAACATACGCGGCGCACATTCCCTCCTTGCACACTGTGCTGCAGGTGGATGTTCACTCCCAGCATTTTTTCACACAAGAGAGGACAAGAGACAGACATTTGCTCCTACTCCAAAGCACACCAAGTGCACCTTTGCTTCTTCTGCTTTGCTCACACTGCAGACCTTGCCTACAGCACCAGAGCACACAGGCACATACTTGATCCTTCCTCACTCTCAAGAAAGCGACTCATCACTCCTTTCCTTCTGCTCAGTTCTCAGTTCTGAGAGTTGTCCACGTGCAGAGCCATAAAGATCTACATTAGCATTCTCTGAACAGTTCCACCAAGCAAACCTTCTCTCCTTTTGCTGTAGTTATGACACAGGAATTCCCACTATCTGCAGAAAAGACACAGCACACCCGCCATCCATCCCCAGGATGTTAAATGAGGACCTCTGCTCCCTGTGTTCTGATCACCCACCACACATTTGCTCCATCTCTGAAAGAGATTTTGCATACACTCATTCTCACTTATACTGAATACAGTTGATCACTAATTCTCTTATGCACACAACACATTTCTCCCATCTTCACAGTAGATGTTTTACACCATCCCTCACTCTCAAAGCGCTACACACACCCATTCACTCTTCTTATTCTGCATGCACCTTAGACTTTTGCTGTTTCTTCAGAGTACAAGACAGGCACACTCCCTTGTGTTGCAAAGTGCACGAAGCAGATTTCCTCTCCTTACGCTGTGTTCATACAACAGGCACTTGCTGCAGTTCCACAGCACACATGGCACACTTCACCCCTTCTCTAGCAGTCTCAATGACTTGGCTGATAAATTCTCATCTGTCCACACAAGCCAGACTGGCTTCATAGAATCATAGAATGCTTAAGGTTGGAAAGGACCTCAGAGGTCATCTAGGCCAACCCCCCTGTAGGGTCACCTAGAGCACATGGCACAGGGCTGCATCCAAGCAGGTTTTAAAGATGTCCAGAGAAGGAGACTCCACAACCTCTCGGGGCAGACTGTTCCCGTGCTATGTCACCCTCACTGTCAAGAAATGTTTCCTGAAGTTCCTGTGGAACTTTTGGTGTTTAAGTTTGTGACTGTCTCCTGTGGTTCTATCACTGGCCACCACTGAAAAGAGGCCGGCCTCCTCCTCCTCACTCCCTCCCTTGAGGTATTTATACACACTGATCAGGTCACCCCTCAACCTTCTCTTCTCCAGGCTGAACAGGCCCATTTCCCTCAGCCTTTGCTCATAGGGCAGATGTTCCAGGCCCCTGATCTGCCTCATAGCCCTGTGCTGGACTCTCTCCAGCAGCTCCACATCCCTCTTGTACTGGGGAGCCCGGAACTGGACAGTCTCCAGATGTGGCCTTACCAGGGCTGTGTACAGGGGGACGATCACCTCCCTCGACCTGCTGGAGACGCTCTTCTTAATGCACCCCAGGATCCCATTGGCCTTCTTGGCCACCAGGGCACACTGCTGCCTCATGGTCATCTTGTCATCCACCGTGGCATCTGTCGCAGCACGGGAAGACTCGGACACTCGAGTTATCAGCAAGCTTTGTTTATTGCAGATTCTGGTACATTTTTATACAGTAAGCCGCGCTCCTGACCAATCACAACTCCACATGCTCATCCCTCGTCACTATCCCGCTACTTGTTTCCAAGCTACATCCAATCATTGGACTGCTGTATGACCATGAAGCCGATTGGATAGTTCTGATGTAATCCTTAAAAACGATGTTTCGCTTGCTTGACCTAGTTTAGTCTGGCTACCTCAGCGATTTACTGTACCTTATTGTTCTGCATCAACAGCTTATTGTTCTTTTTGTCCTTCATCAGCAGCTTACTGCACTCCCTTATTCATTAAAGATCCCTACAGACGTCCAGGTCCCTCTCTGCAGGGCTGCTCCTAATCTGTACTGGTGTCCGAGGTTATTCTTCCCCAAGTGAGGACCCTGCACTTGCCCTTCTTGAACTTCATGAGATTTCTAGCCGCCCAGTTCTCCAGTCTGTCCAGGTTCCTCTAGATGACAGCACAGCCCTCAGGGCTATCAGCTATTCCTCCCACTTTGGTATCATCAGCAAACTTGCTGAGGGAACACTCCATCCCTTCATCCAGGTCGTTAATGAACAAGTTGAACAGGACTAAATACAGGCCTCCAACAAACATCATCTCCACAACAGACACAGCACACATTGCCTCCTTGCGCACTGTGTTGCAGGGGGATGTTCACTCCCATCATGTTTTCACACAAAGGAGCACAAGGGGCATACACTCACTACTATCCAAAGTGCACCAAGTACACCTTCACTTCTTCTGCTCTACTCACACTGCAGACATTGCCTGCAGCTCCAGAGCACACCGGCACATACTTGCTTGTTCCCCAGTGTCAAGAAAGTGGATCCTCACTCTTTTCCATCTGCTCACACAACTGACAGTTGACCATATGCAGAGTCATAGAGGCCTACATTAGCTCCCTCTGCACAGCTCCTCCAAGCAGGCCTGCGCTCCTTTTGCTCTAGTCACAACACAGGTACTCCTTCTATCTGCAGAGGAGACACAGCACACACGTCATTCATTTGCTGGGTGCTGAATGTGGGCGTCTGCTCTGTTTGCACTCATCATCCAGCCCTCTGGGGTTCATGTCATCCCCAGGATCACAGCTGTAGCCCCTTAGGAGCCTGGTCAGTGAATGTTCACCAGCACTGCCAGCGACAGGTATCCCAGGGTAGCAAAGGTACCCTCAGTTCTGAGAGTAGCTTGTTGAATGCTGGAGGCATAGTTTTGGCTTTGTAAAGGAGGATATGAGAGTTCTCTGGGGACAAGGGAAGGAAGGAAGGAAGGAAGGAAGGAAGGAAATATTCATATTCTGTCTTAAGGAACTGGGAAAGGAAAGAGGTAAACAGCTGAGAGCATCAGTTCACAGGGGACTCAGTTTGGAAGGGATGTCTGGACACCTTCTGGTTCAATGCCTCTGCTTAAGCAGGCTTACTGACAACATAATGCACAGGGCCTTGTCCGGGTTCCTTCTGCATGTCTCCATGGATGGAGAGGCCACCACCTCTCTGGGCAACCAAGAATTCAGGCTCTCATCTACAGCGTTGCCTGTTGGCAAGCACTACTATTTTTACCAATACAGAACCCTGGTTGCTCAGGAATGCAGTGCGGAAAAAAAGAAAAGAAAAAACAAAAAGGGTCCCAGGTCATGTAGCATGTTAACATATTAAAAATTGCCCTTCTCAGTCTTACCCCTCTCCCTAGATGGACATGGTTACTAGTGTTGAACAAACAGGAAGGAGATTCAAATTGTTGTCTTAATTACCACTTGCCTACACAGATAAAACAGGAGACAACACAATTGCAGTTCCAGATGAAACACGCTCTAGGAATTACAGAAAGATTTGCCATTTAACCAAGGAGCACATGAGTGGTGTTATATTCCAGGGAATATGACAGAGACATATTGAACTACAGCTGTGAGGCTAAAGTGATGGGATAGGGAGACACTAGAGATCCTTCTAGACAAAGGTATGAGCTAGCACATCCTCCCCAAGAGAAAAAAATAGCACAGACAAAGGAAAGGGTAATCTACTCCTACTTTACACAGAAATTAATAGCAGAGGAGGAAATGAAACTGATTTACACACTTCTCCCTCCCTTACTGGGCTATATTTTCTCCTGCTGAATGGAGTATGGACAGTGAGTTTCTGCTCAAAACATTCATTTTGGCAAGGCAAGGCAATTAGAACCTTAGGATCATAGAATCTTTAAGGTGGGAAGGGATCTCTAAAGGTCATCTAGTCCAACCTCTCTGTACACACAGGGTCACCTAGAACATGTTACAGAGGATTGCGTCCAAGCAGGTTTGAAGATCTCCAGAGAAGGAGACTCCATAACCTCTCTTGGCAGCCTGTTCCAGTGCTCTGTCACCCTCACTGTTAAGAAATTTTTCCTTAAGTTCCTGCAGAACCATTGATGTTTCTGTTTGTGACAGTTTTCTCTAGTTCTATCAGTGGCAAACACTGAAAAGAGGTTGGCCCCATCCTCTTCAATTCCTTCCTTAAGGTATTTATAGACACTGATCAGTTCCCCCCACAGTCTTCTCTTCTTCAGGCTAAACAGATCCAACTCTCTCAGACTTTCCTCATAGGGCAGATGTTCCAGGCACCTGATCGTCTTTGTAGCCCTGTGCTGGACTCTCCAGCAGCTCCACATCTCTTTTGTGCTGGGGAACCCAGAACTGGACACTATTCCAGACGTGGCCTCGCCAGAGCTGAGTATAAGGGGATGGTCACCACTGACTTCACTGAGAATTGAAAAATGAATCATTTCATGGTCACTATGCCCGAGTGTCAGAGAACGAGTGGTGGCAGAGTGACAAAATGTACTTCACTCGTATGAAAGAAATAATAATAGGATTTATTAATATGGACAATGATTTCAAGAGATTTTATGGCAAGGGCGCTTATTATTCACTGCATGGAGGCTCAAGATAATACACAATCATCTTGGGATACCTTCCCATTGAGTCACAAGGTTCAGATTGGACCCCCTTGCTTTCCAGGCTCCTTCTGAGAGGAGTCTGGGTGAGGCTGGATCCAATCCTAGTCCCAGACCTGGTCAATGGTTTATGACTAAGGGTTTCTGTGCAAGGTTTACAAAGTAAAGATAAAGAAACAGAGTGTGCTATATTTACTTACCACAAATCTTTTGTGTAAAGAGGGGGTCTCTCAACCTCGAGGAGTAACCTTGAGAGGAGTCCCTGCCCAAGGGGAGATCCTAGTGTGCAGCCCGCTGCATTACCAGGAGAGCTCAAGGGGCTCTTGGGCTCTCCGCATATTTATAGGATAAGATGATTCACATATAGTCATTCTTTCATTTCAGAGGACCATTGGCTAGTGTATTAGCCTTATCTCCCCCCCAGGATGCAGCCTTCAGGACTGTTATGTTGAGTCTGAGTGGGAGAAGAAATCAGAATGGTGGCACCTACCATGATTAGATAAATCGCTGGTGGTTAGAAACTGAACAGGGCTGCATGTAAGGTACAAGTCAGGTTGAGTTGGGAAAGGAGCATATCCATCACCACCCGACCAACACATTCCCACTTGTCCTTCCTTGTTTGTAAAGAGCAGGTCCAGTGAGGCTCCTCCCCTTGTAGGTTCTCTTGCTAGCTGTGATAATAAGTTATCTTCCATGCGCTCCACGAACCTCCTGAGAGATTCTTTCCTCTCTGTTGTATTGTATTTCCAGAAAACATCTGGTAAGTTGAAGTCCTCCACGAGAACAAAGGCTGCTGATCATGAGACTTTTGTCAGTTGCCTGTAGAATGCCTTGTCCACCTCTTCATCCTGGTTGGGTGATCTACAGCAAACTCTCACCAGGATATCAGCCTTGTTGATCTTCCCCCAATCCTGACCCATAAGCACTCGACTTTTCTATCCACCCACTTGGAGCTCCATGCAGCAACACTTCACCTCCCTTGTTTCCCTTCTGAAGAGTGTGTAGCCATCCATCGCAGCATTCCAGTCATGACAGCGGTTCCAATACAATTCAAGGATGGCAACTATGTCCTAGTGTTCCTAATGTGACTTGACCTCTAACTCATTCTATTTGTTGGATGCCATGCTGTGTGCATTGGTGTAGATAAACTTCAGGCTACTGAGCCCTCCCCTAGTTGTGATTAGGTAACAAAAAAGACTTCACAATCATAAAAATGCTTGTGAGACTATTTGTGTCTGATACCCTGATAGACCAGTGGCAAAGAAGAGGCTCCTCGTAGGAGATGTGTGGTCATTTGTGCCTGAGGCCCTGACACACCAAGGCTACACTCATGGCTCCTCTTGGTTGTTGCGACATCAGTTGTGCTTAATTGCCACATAAGTCAGTGCTGAATATGTGGTTTCTACTAGTGATTGTGAGGTCAGAGGTGCCTGTGGCCCTGATAGGCCAGTATTAAACTGATGCTGCTCTTGGAGGTCATGACATCACCTTAGGGCAGAACAGGACTACACTGGACATATGGTTGGTGTTGTTAATTTTGAGATCATTTCAGCCTGAGGCTCTGATAAACCAGTGCAAGTCTCATGGCTGCCATTGATGGCTGTGACATCTGTTGTGCCTCACTGCTTGACAAACCAGTGCTGAATATGCAGTTGCTCTTAGTGATAAGTGTGGTCACTTGTGCCTGAGGATCTGACAGGCCAGTTCTAAGCTCATGGCTGCTCTTGTTCCTTGTGACATCACTTAAGCCTCATTGCCTGGTAGGACAGTGCTGGAGATTAATGTGATTTTGGTGATTGCTAGGTCACTTGTGCCTGAGAATCTGATAGGTCACTGCTCTTATAGCTGCTCTTAATGCTTGTGACATCACTTACAGCTTAATCCCTGATAGGCCAGTGTTGGACATGGGCTTGGTATTAGTGATTGTAAGGTAACTTGTGTCTGATAACATAGGCCAGTGCCAAGCAAGAGGATCTTCTTGGTAGGTGAGTAGTTACTTGTGCTCGAGACCCTCATAGGCCAAGGCTGCACCCACAGCTGCTCTTGGTGGTTGTGTCATTGTTTGTACCTCATGTCCTGATCCACTGTCAGGGGAGGTTTCAATACAATCCCAAGAACGAGATTAAGACACAAATGAGATCAAATGCCATTACAACCTTGTAAGCTCTATTCTCATAATCACGATAAAAGAAAGAGGAGAAAATGGAAAAAGAAAGATAAGCAAGCAAGTGGGAAAGAGAGAGAGATGCAGTAAGATTATAGTTACCACTACCACCAGTCCAGCTACATTTTGTTGGTTCCACCTCGGTGCAGCTGATGGTCTCTTGAAGGAGAAGAGGCCACTCTCGGTGTAGCTGATGATCTCTTGAGAGAATTCAGAAGAAGATGAAGAAGAAGCCATTCACTCAATGTGCAGGTGAAGAAGTCGCTCAGTGCAGTTGAGGAGGAAGGAGGCCTCTCTCCATGGAGAAAATCGTAGTCCTTTTATTGTTCTAATTCTTGAAGAGCCCGCCCACCTAAAGATTTCTGGTATGTGTTGTATGCGTCGTACATGCCATATGCTCTGCTGCTCCTCTTTCCCTCAGCTTGTGTGTCCGTGCCGTTTGGCAGGCACTGTTGGGCATTGTTAGCCCCATCATAGATCCTCGAGATGTTATCACAGTCTTCCTGGAGACAGGATGCTGCAGTCAAGAAGTGTGAATGGTGGGACAACAATGTTGAGATAAGCACATTAACCAAGAATGACATTGTTCAGGTCTTGAGCCGATGTCCTGGTTTTCCAAGATAAATGGTGCAGCAACAAGGCAACAATGTTGAGACAAACACAGTCCAAAATTGTCTCTTAAAACTGTCTCTTACACCTCAGTGACTAGTAGGCCAGTGCTTGGATATGCATTTGGTGTTAGTGATTTTGAAGTCAGTTGTGCCTGAGGTCATGGATGCTCTTTCTGGTTGTGACATCATTTACGTCTTAGTGCCTGGATATGCTATTGCTGTTATTCTCTGTGAGGCCATTTCTCCTTGAGTCATTGATAGGCCAATCCAAGACTTATGGCTGCTCTTGGTGGTTCTGGCCACAGACCTCCAACTGGACTTGGCCCCATTTATAACCACCCTCTGAGCTCTGCCATCCAGCCAGTTCTCAATCCACCTCATGGTCCACCTGCCCAGTCCACACAACCGGAGCTTTCCTATGAGGTTATTATGGGAGACGGTGTCAAAAGCCTTGCTGAAGTCAAGGTAGACAACATCCATGGCTCTGCCCTCGTCCAATCGGCCAGTCATCCCATCATAGAAGGCTATCAGGTTCGTCAAACATGACTTCCCCTTGGTGAATCCATGATGACTACTCCTGATCACCTCTTTCTCCTTGACATGCCTGGAGATGCTCTCTAGGATGAGTTGCCTTTCCAGGGACAGAGGGGAGGTTGCCTGGCCTGTAGTTTCCCGGCTCCTTCCTCTTGCCCTTTTTGAAGACTGCAGTGATGTTGGCTTTCTTTCAGTCCTCCCTGCTCTCCAGGACCTCTCGAAGATGATGGAGAGCAGCTGACCAATAACCCCTGCCAGTTCTGTCAGCGCTCTTAGGTTCATCCCATCTGAGCCCATAGATTTATGGGTGGCCAGTTTTCCTAAGTAATCCCTAATCCAATCCTTCTGGACCAGTGGAAGGGCTTCCTTTCTCCCATTCATCTCTTTTACCTGGGCTCTGTAGTTCATGGGGACTAGCCTTAGCAGTAAAGAGAGAAGCAAAGAACGCATTTAGTAACGCTGTCTCTCTGCATCCTCCATCACCAAGGCACCCTCCCCATTCAGCAGCGGGCGTTTTCCCTAGTCTTCCTCTTGCTGCTGATTTATTTATAAAAGTCCCCCCATTGTCTCTGACATCCCTCACTAACTCTAATTCCAGATGAGCCTTGGCCTTCCTCATTGCACCTCTTCATTCTCTGACAATGTGCCTATATTCTTCTCATGTGGCCTGGTCCTTCTTACACATGCTGTATGCTTTTTCTCATTAAGTATACCCAGAAGCTCCTTGCCCATCCATACAGGTATCCTACCCACCTTACTCCACTTCTTTCTTATAGGAATGCACCGACCCTGAGCTTGGAGAAAGTGATGCTTAAATATTAGCCAGCTCTCCTGGACTCCCTTTCCTTCTAGGACCCTGACGCACGACTGCTCCAAGAAACTCCCTGAAGAGGTCAAAGTTAGCTCTCTTGAAGTCCAGGGCTGCAATCCTACTTCTTGTCCAGCTTCCTCCATGCTGGATCATGAATTCCAGTAACTTGTGGTCACAGCAGCCAAGATGGCCCGAACCCTCACAGTTCCCACTAGACAGACTTCTCTGTCTGTCAGACAGACAGTCTGACAGACAGTCAGGAGGAGTGCAGGTGGCTGGTCAAGGGCACTGAGGGCACAAACTGACAGGCAAACCTCTTTGGGCCTGTGCTGCCAACTCGAGCCATCCTGCCACAAGCCAGGCCCTGTTGGAACAAGGCTGCATTCCTGCAGCAGCAGCTGCAAGAGCTGCTGGGACTGGCTCCAACAGCAGCATCGGCCTTTCCCCACCACACCCTGCCAGGAGAAATGTGACAGCCCAGCCAGTGAGGCTTACTTTGATGAGAGCGTGGAAAAGCTCCCTTACTGCACCAGTGTTGTAGCCTGCTGGCACTCCGTCTCCAGGCCACAAATACTGGGACAGAAGAGGAGGAAGGCGCCTCTCACCTGGTCAGCAAAGTGACTCCTGCGTGGTAGGTCTTCATGTCCACAAGCATGTCCCAGTCTCCCTGCCATGACTCAATGGAGACACAGAGTCATCCAGATGGCCACAGTCAGCACAGCAGAGCAGAGATTTCAGGGCCTGCACTGCACTCCCGCATTAGAGCAAAGGCAAGGTCGCACACGCCAAGCCCAAGCCCTGTGCTTATGGCAAAGTGTGGGACAGACAGACGGAGCACCTGATGGGCCTGACTAGAGGACTCTCATCTGCCTGGCTGCACATCTCACAGAACTCTTGCAGGTCCTGCTGAGTACTCCATGTGTACTCCATGATGAAGTAGATCTGGAAGAGCACCGCTAGGCAGAGCTGGGGAGAAATTAACTGCACAGGCACTTTGCTGGAGGGCTCCTGGAGAATCTCGTTCAGGACCCTGGTTGCCTGCCAAAAACACCCAGAGATGGGTCTTGCTGCAGAGAGATGACAGGCTGAGGCTCTGGGCAGGACTGAGACAGGCCTTGCCTGGAAACTCACAGTCAGAGGAAGCATGCAATTGTCCTCTGGGGCATGGGAGCTGCCCTGCCTCAGCAGTGGCTGGTCCTGCCACTGCTCCTTCACTGCTCCGGCCACAGCAAGGGAGCAGCTCCTTCAGCACCTCCTCTGCAGGGCGCTGCTTGGAGACCAGCATCCTCCACGTGCTCCTGGCAACACTGCCAACCTAGAGTATGCTGTCAGGGGAGCTGCCTCGAGTTGTCATAGCCACGGAGCTGTCCTCAAGGCTGGCAGATCCACACCTGTCACGTTCCAGGGAGGTGTTCAGCAGAGCCTCGACCACCTGACTGGGGACCAAGCAGGCAATTTGGAAAAGGCTGCTCTTCAAGATGACCTGGAGTGACACCTCACTGATGTCCATCAGTTTCTTGTGGAGGCTGCTAATCACCTGGGGCACCTGGAAGGGGCACACGTGAGAGAGGGACCTCCACAGGAGTGTAGCCATTGCCAGGGGGACCTCTGGGAAGTCACTGCTTCCCAGCACTCGATACTGCCCTCAAGGGCTGTGGGCTGCTCTGGGGACTCGGTGCCCAGAGTGTGCTATGCGGTTGCAAGCTGCTTACCCTGTCCAGCTCAGGGTCAGGGTCCCTCAAGACTGCCTCCATCATGCGGGCCACCACCTCAGTGTTCAAGACCCTTCATGACCCTTATGCTGTCTATGACTGTCAGCAGGAAATCTTTCTCTCAGAAGACAAAGATCCAAATTCCTGTGGGAGGAAAGACCTATGGCACCCATGAGGAGCTGACAGTGGTTTGGGAGAGAGTGCAAGCAGAGTGGTGCTGGCACAGTGCCTTCTGCCAGCACTGTGCCCAAGAAGGTCACAGTGAGGGAGGGAGAGAGGTGTTTCCCACCATGCTCTCATCAGCGGTCTTGCTGGGCCAGAAGGGGTTCGGGCCTTCCCCCTGCCAGTTCATCTCTGGCAGTGATGAATTCTCTTACGTTCAAACGCTTCACTCATGCCCAAGACCAAGAGGCCACAGCTGGTTCAGAGGATGCAGGGAGTGCTGTTGGCTCTGAATGTCACTCACTCTGCTCCTGGGTGTTTCAGCTGCTAATCTGCACAGATTCTGAGGAGGAGATTGATGAGGCTGTCCTAGACTTCCTGTAATGGCATCTGCACAGCCAGAGTCTGATGATGTCCGAGATGGTGATCCCAGGACTCATCACACTGCCTGGGAGATGTCAAATAGTGAGCAGGGGGAAAGAGAGGGGCTCGGGCTGGAAGTGGAGGCTACAATAGCGGAGGGAAAGGCAGTGGCAGGATTTGAGACCTCCCTTGCTGCTCCACATCCACAGAATATTACAGCCAGAGCATTTGTGGTAATGCATGCATGCCTTCCTTCACCAAAGGGGCCTTCTGTGTTTCATGTAGGCCAGAAGTGTGCAAGGCCTGCTGCCCGCGCTCCTGGAGCACCTGAAGAGCACTGACAGCAGCTTTCATACCAAGCCCCTCATTATCTTCAGCCACATGCTCAGTCTCCTGGACAGGAAGGGGGCCAAAGCCATGGGCCTGCAGCTTGCCAAGGAGATCCCACCACTCTTTGATGTAGGGCTGGTGGGAAAGGCAGGCACTCTGTTGGCAGGTCTGTGGGGGCACAGGCATGTGGCCCAGGGATGGGGCCTCACACTGGGAATGCCCATTTGGGGACTCTGAGCAGGTGGGATGCACCTGGGCATGTGCTGGCCCACATCTTCTCCTGCACACATGGGCCAGGGAGCTCCTCTGCGAGTTGCCCCATAGGCGACTGGTGGGAGTGCCACCAGGGCCAGAGCAGCCCTTCCAGGCACACACACCTCAGCTCTCTGTGGCACCAGCAGCTTAGAGAAACCTACCACGTTGCATGTCTCGGGCCTGGGACATTGTTGAGCTGGCGGTGGACCTGGCTCACAGCTAGCTCCCTGGGGCAAAGTCACAGCCAGAGGGACAAGCAGTCATCTGCCCTTTTGAACCCCTGCTTCACTACAGGCTTGAGGCAGCCACTGCTGAGCAGCTGCCATCTTCCTTCCACACAGGAGGCTGCTCTCGTGTGAGAGCTCTCCATCTAGCTCTTCCAGGATGTGATGGCCATTGTGGAGGGCAAGCAGAAAGGGCTGCTGAGGAAGCACGTGTCAGCCCAGGGTGTTGAAGCCCAACTCATTGCCTAGATGCAGCTTCCCATAAGAGGCTTGCTAAGGCTCTGAGCATTGCCAAGGTGCAGAGATGAAGGGCCTCCTGGCTGGGCTGCATTTGCATCTTCCGCTCTTGGCTGCTCCACAGGCCTCTTGGAAAGCCCTCCTTGGTGTTGCTCAGCTCCTGAAATGGAAGCAGCTCAGGCAGCTCCTTGAGACAGCACAGATTTGGAAGATTGGTGAGTGCCTGGTAAGGAGAGCTCCAAAGGCCCCAAGACCTGCCCTGCAGATGGCCTGCCACCCTTGTCCTCTCCTGCCCTCATGTCACCTCCACACTGCCCAGCCCATGGCTGCAGGCTCTGCAGCTGCATATGAGCTCCCCTTTCTCCAGCACATTGTCCCACTAGGCTCTTCACAAGGGCCACAATCCATCACTGCCCCCAAGATGGAGAAGGAGTCCCTGGCCCGCTGGGCCTTGCTGCCATGATGGCACCTCTGTCTGCCAGGAAAGCAAGCACGTGCCCTCTACTCCCTCAAAAGCTCAGTGCCATATGGCTCTGTTGCCGTAAAGGGGGTCGGCACGCCTCGTCCGCTAGCTGGACTGACCTGGGGTTATTCGTGCCCCAGGGCCATAGAGCACTGACACCAATGTGGAGGATGCGGCAAATGGCGTTTATTGC
>VZSG01001909.1:0-11414 GCA_013398315.1 Nothoprocta pentlandii
CTCGGGGCGCCGTCACGGAGCCCCCAGGCCCCCTTTACCTCCGCGGGCTGTCCTGCCCCCACCACGATGAGCTTGCCGTCCTCCAGCCCCACCAGGATGTGGCTCTTCTCCTTGGTGACGGACACGCTGTGCACGGGCACCCGCATGGGCACGGCGGGCACCGCCGCCCGGAGGCTGCGAGGACGAGAGGACGGGCGCGACTCGGACGCCACCCGCGCGGTGCCCGCGGATGAGGCCGGAGCGGGAGCCGGTCCAAGCCTCTACCTCTGCAGGTCGCGGATCTCCAGGCCGCACTGCATGGTCCCCAGCACCACGAAGTCCTCCGTGACGCACATGGCTGTCACCTGCTCGTCCAGCGGGACGGAGGAGAGGTGCTTCCCGTTGACCGAGTAGAGGTGCAGGGCAAACTTATCCTGAAGGAAAAGGAAAAGGGGATGAGGACCAAGGACCAACGTGCAGGAAGGGGACAGAAGACACCCTGCAGAGCTGAGCAGGACCAAGGCGTGATGGAGAAGGAGGACAAAGCTGTGATGGAGGTGGCATCTGGCTCCAGCTTGGGAAGGAACTTGGGGACAGGACTTTCCCAGAGTGTGGTGCCATCTTGGGGGTAGAGGTTCTCCATGGGGGTGGAGGGCTCACCTTGAGGGAGGAGCGCTCGCCCACGGCGGTCTGGGCGACGATCTGGCCCTCCAGCCCCACGGCCAGGCTGGAGACGGCGACGGGCAGCGAGGTCTCGCTGGGCGGCCGCAGCGACTTCATGAAGAGGCCCCGGCGCACCGTGTGGATGATGATGGTGCCGTCCTGCCGAGGAGGACAACGTGGATCCAGCGCTTTGCCAGGGGAGGGTGAGCGGAGGAAGGAGCCGCGCTGCCCACCTCGAGCTCACCTTGGAGCCTGACACGGCCATGTCCAGCTCGGTGCTGATGGCGACGCACGTCACCTCGTCGTCGTGGCCGTAGAGGACCTGGACGGGTTTGGGAGCCAGGCCGCTGGAGAAGCCACCCTGGCCAAAGAGAGAAGACCTCAAAGGGCTGAGCAGGGCATGGAAGCTGTCCAGGAGCCACCTGGTGGCAGCAAGAGACCTTGAAGGGCTCGGGGCACGGAGCAGCCAGGGCAGGAGGAAGGAGAAGGGCTCCTCGGTACCTGCTGCAGGACCTGCCACACCATGCAGGTGGTGTCGCGGGAGCCAGAAATGAGGTAGATGCCACACAGGTCGAGCGCCAGGCAGGTGACAACGTCTGTGGGGTTGGACGGAGGACAAGCCGTGAGCTCCATCCCACCATGGCCGAGGACCTCCTGGGGTCTCCAGGACCAGGGACCCCGCAGATGCAGCCCCACGGCTGCTCCCTGTGCCAGGGTTGTCCCCGCCGTGTTGTACCTATGTGCCGGGTGATGTGTCCCACCACCTTGCCCTTGGCCAGCGCGGTGACGCGCAGGCTGTTGTCCCAGTGGCCCCCGCTGAAGAGCAGCTTGCCGTCGGGCGACACGGCCAGCGTGCGGCTGGACAGGTCCGTGCCGGGGGCGAAGGGGCCCTGCAGGAAGCGCTGGGTCCTGATGGGGAGCACAGCACCAGTGTGAGCACCCGCTCCACGCCGGCGCTCCCCATGGACCTGGGGAGCTCCTACGGCCAAGCTGGAGTCACCATGGGCAGGGATGAGCGACCAATCCAGCTGGGCACGCGTTGGACTCACTTGGCGTTGGAGACGGTGGGGTCTTTGGTGAAGCTGAAGTAGTTGGAGATGTTTTTGTCATAGGGCAGCCAGTTGTGGGTCCCCAGCAAGCCGTTGGCGCTCACGGTGACCTGCGGGCAGGTGGAGGTGGCACTCGCGTGGGATGGGGCTCCCGCTGCACCCGGGAGCAGGACGCTGCGTTCCTGGCTCCCGTGGGATCCGCAGCTTGGACTTGCGCCTCGGTTTGCCTGCTGGGCGCGGGACTGAGCCCCTCACTCACCAAGACGTCGGGCGATCCCTGAGTGATGAAGGAATGGGCCTGGTTCTTGGGGACCACGGCTTGCACCAAGGCCACTCCATCACTGATGCCCTGCAGAGCAACCACAACCGGTCGGTGCCCTCCTCGCTGCCAGCCCCAACCCCGAGCCCCCCAGGTCCCTCCTGCCCAAGGGTCACGCCACGTTTCCCGGCGTGGCCCTCACCTCCACGAAGAAGGACTTGAGCTGGTCGAGGTTCTCGAAGACGTTGGGCGAGTGGGTGTCGAGGCGGGCCAGGCGGCGGGCCGCGTTTTCGGCAGAGAGGCGCGCGGGATGGGGCTCCTGCCGGGCAGGAGGTGGCCCGTGGGGACCAGGGCATCCCGTGGCCCGGGAAGGCCACTTGGATGCCCGTCCTCCCCATTGCTACCTTGAGCAGCTGGCAGGGCGTCTGCCCGAAGTTGCTGATGATGCCCTCCAGAGCCTTCCTCTGCGTCTCGTCGGCGATGGCGTCCAGGTCCACGGCCCCTGGCGATGAGGATGAGGATGGGGACGGGGACGCTGGCACGCGCCGCCGTGTCCTCCCCGGTCCCGCAACTCACCCTCATACGTGCAGTAGTAGAAGACGTTGAGGGCCTCCACGGCGGCCGGGCCCCGCTGCTTGTAGCCGAAGATGAGGTCGATCCACTCGTGGAGGTGGGCCGAGACGTACTCCGACTCCTGCCCGGAGACACGGCATCGAGAGGGTTGTGCTGTGCCCCCTGCCCCAAATGCCCTCTGATTCGAGAGGCCGAGGAGAAGGGGTGCTGCGAGAGGGCCGCCTCACCAGGGCTTTCCGGTGCTGGTAGATGAAGTCCTCTCGGGAGCGGGCCCAGCGCGGGAGCACCACGTCGCTCACCTTGTCGTTGGACATCTGCAGGCAGCCCAAGTCAAAGCCTGCAGGAAGAACTGGCAGCGGTTGGGAAAAGCCGTGGCGTTGGGATGGAGGCGTCCCGCATGGGTCCCGCGGCCACCCCATACCGTTCTGGTTCTCCAGGAACTCCGGGAAGTAGAAGAACTCGGGGATGAGCTCCTTGACGTCCACGGGGTTCTCCATGCGCGCTTGCCACGCCGCCGGCACCGAGTGGAACTGGCGGTCGGAGCAGTCGAACCTGGCGGCACGGGGAGGCCGTGGGCACCGGCGGGTCGCCGCGAGCCGCCCCGGGGCGCCGCGGGGCCGCGGGGCGCTCACCGGCCGCTCTGCAGCTGGATGTGCAGCGTGGTGAAGGGCTCCGTGCGGATCAGGTAGTGCATGACGCCCGCGGCGTTGGAGTAGTGGGTGCCGTAGTGGAACTTGTCGATCATGCCCGTGGGGTCCTCGAAGCTCTCGTACCTGCGGGGGACGCAAAGGGTCGGCGGGGAGCCGAGGTGGGTGCTCCTGCCCCAAGCCCTTGCTCCTCCTCCTCACTTCTCCTTCACGTCCTTGGCGTGCCGCTCGTTGGCCACCCCGATGGGCTTGGACAGGTCTCGGAACACGTCCGGGTTGCTGAGGTCCAGCGTTTCCGAGACGTAGTCGCGCAGGATCCAGGGGAACTGGAGAGCAGAGGGGACGTGGGTGACCATGCCGGCCAGCGCAGGGGCACCGGCGGTGGCCAAGGGTCCTTACCACAGGGTACTGTGAGAGGTCATTGTAGGTGCGCCCCGCGATGGTGTTGAGCTGCATGAGGTACTCAAAGTTGGAGATCTCCCGTAGAACCCATTTCTGGAGCAAAAAGAGGGGTCTGAGAGGCATGGTGGGCATGGGAAGCACTGGATTGCCCCGTGGGGACATCACTCCATGCCCCATGCTGTCCCCAGCATGGCACCGTGGGGCACACGGGCCACAGGGCCACCCCTGCTCTTTGCAGGGACACCACTGCGGGGACACGGAGGTGACGCTCGTACCTGGGTGAGCCCCGAGGCCTTGAGCAGCTCCTGGGGCGAGCGGCTGCTGGAGTAGATGTGGTTGGGCGGGCGCAGGCCGAGGATGCTGGAGTACACCTTGTTCCTCACCTGGGGGACGGAGGTGACAGCGGGCAGCGCTCCCGGTCCCAAGTCTTGATGAGACCCCGGGGTCACCGGGGTGGCCTTCGTGGTACCGTGGCGCCCTCACCTTCTTCTTGAAGTTGACGAAGTAGTTGGCCTGGTCGATGAAGAAGAACTCGAGGGCCGAGCGGCGCAGGTTGTAGCGGCGCAGGTGGACCTCGCGGAGGTGCGACAAGGGCCGCTTGAAGTCGTAGCCGATCCCTGCCGAGGGAGAAGCACAAAACCACCCTGGGTTCATCATCCACCCCGTGCGCCTCGTCGAAACGACGCGTGGAGATATGGAGCCAGCCAGGAGCTGGAACTTCACCCCATGCATGGACTTGGGAGCTGGGACAAGCCTGCTCCGAGCAGAGCCACCTCAAAAAGGCCATCACCGCATGGAGATCGGGGATGTGGGCTTCACTGCCATGCTGCAGGAATCTGCACCCATCCCCATGTGTCTCGACATTTCTGGGAACACCTGGAGGAGACTTGGACTCTTGTGACCCCATCCCTGTACCTTCCTCTGTCTCCTCCTTCTCGCTGCTGCCGTCGTAGAAGTAGATGTGTTGAGTGGTGACCTCCAAGCGGCCAGTGATGACAGCCACCGTCGTGATGAGCTCGCAGTCCTCTGAGATCACCAGCTTCTCCCGCTGGCTCTGCTCCTTGGGCTCGCTCCTGGGTGACATGGGGTGACCACAGGTGACCCCAGGTGGGTCCCAGCCGCTGGGACCCACCATGACCTGCCAGTGTAAGCACCCCGAAGCTCCAGGAGGTCAGAGGGGAAGGACATGACCATCCCTGAGATGGTGACATGGTCCAAAAACCAAGTTCCAAGAAGCGCAGCAGGGGACAGACACACTCACTGGCTTTCCAGGACGGGGAGATCCTCTTCGGCCAGCTGGTCGTCCTTCAGCTCGCTCACCTTGGCCTCCTTGGCCACGGCGAGTGGGAGGGACTCGGGGGGGTTGTGGAGATGATCAGCTCCTGCAACGAGCCACGCTGAGCTCAACCCATGCTGGACACGCCACCGTCCACAGCTCAACCCATGGTTGATGGTGGACACATCACCGTCCACCACGGTGCCCTATCCCCACGTCCCTCCCTCACCCAGGTTGTCCCGTAGGGCGCTGGCCTCCAGGTGCTGGTCGAAATTGAGGTTGGGCACCAGCTTCAGCCGCATGCGGGAGTAGGTCTCGGCGCTGGAGAGCTTCCAGCGGGTCTCCGGCGGGTTCCTGCGGGAGCAGAGCGGGATGAGCCGGCCCACGTCCCCCGAGCGGGGCCGCGCGCGCGGGGACGACGGGTGCTCACCGGTCGGCCCACGCCGAGCGCGGCGAGGCCAGCAGGCGCCGCAGGCTGCGCCACTGCTTGAGCACGGTGCTATGGTGGTTGGCGGCCTGCTTGAGGACGTTGGCGTGGCGGGCGTTCTCGGCCTTGGCGCGCTTGGCCGACGGCTCCAGGACCAGCTCCTGCGGACGGGGCGGTGAGGGTGGGACGCGCGGGGCCGGGGCGGCCGCGAGCGCGGCCCCGGGGCGCCCGCGGCCACCTGGAACATCTGCCGGCTCGTGGTCTTCTCGCGCTCCCGCCGCTGCGCGCTGCTCATCATGGCGTCGTAGCAGGCGTTCCAGAAGTTGGACATGTGGTCGTGGCTCTTGGCGAACGTGTCCATCTCAAACTGGGCCATGGTGGGCTGCACCTGCCGGGCGAGTCGGGATGGGAGCGGAGGTGTTCCCGGGGTGTTCGGCGAGGCACCCCTGCCACCCCTTCCCCAGCATCCCCAGGCCACCCACGTGCTTCTCGATGAAGCCCCTCCACTCGGCCGTTGTGCAGAAGAGCTGGAAGTCCTCATAGAAAGTGGGGCTGCCGTTGGTGGGGGGCAGCGAGGGCAAGAAGTGCTGCAGCTGCAGGCTCTCGTAGCTCTGGTCCATGAGCGTGCGGATGATGGGCACCAGCCAGGAGAAGACCTCCGACTTGGCGTCCAGCGAGCGCCGCAGCGGGGTCTCCAGCTTGCCCAGGAGGTAGCAGGCCACGTCCTTGCGGGGCGCCGACGCCGTCTGCAGCAGGCTGTGCAGCTTCACGTAGGCCAGCGCGTGCAGCTGGGCAGGGGACACAAGCCAGGTGTCAGCACGGGGCTGCCAAGGCCACCTGGTGTCCCCTCTGCGTCCCCAGAGGATGCCCTTGAGGGGGTGACGCACCTGAGGGTCCTGCAGCATGATGTAGCCCACGAGGATGCGCAGGCCTGTCTGGGCCATCTCCTTGAGGTCAGAGGTGCCGTTGGCCAGGTGGTACCACACGCCCAGCTTGTCCAGCAGGCTGCTCACCCCCTCGTAGATCTGGAGAGGGACGCAGGGATGGGCAGGATGAGCCCCTGGCTGCTCTGGGT
The DNA here is from genome assembly GCA_013398315.1 of Nothoprocta pentlandii. NCBI lineage: Eukaryota > Metazoa > Chordata > Aves > Tinamiformes > Tinamidae > Nothoprocta > Nothoprocta pentlandii. The sequence continues at coordinate 6,351 of VZSG01001909.1, forward strand.
GGGTGTGAAGCCAGCGGGCCTTTCCCCATCACCTACTGGTCTCCTCCAGGAGCCCTGCTTGGCTTGGAGCAGGTTAGGGTTAGGATTTAGGGTTCAGGTTAGGAGTTAAGATTTGCGTTGGGGTTAGGGCTTAGGGTTTAGAGTTAGACCTCAGCGCTGGAATCAGGGTTTAGATTTAAGAGGCAGGATTTAGGATTAGGGTTGGGTTTACGGTTTGGAGTTCAGGAGTAGGAACAGGGTTTAAGAGTTGGGGTTTAGGTTAAGGGCTTAACATCATAGCTTTAGGGTTAGGCTTAGAGTTCCGGGTTATGGCTAGAGGTAGGACCGTGTCTTGGGCTGCGTCACCTTCTCGCTCCACAGGGCCTGGTTGTTGTGTCCCTCGGAGAACAAGAAGTCCTGGAGCAGCCGCAGCAGCTTGAGGGCGTTCTGGGTGAGGCTGGGCAGCGCGGCCGGCGACGACTCCTTCAGGTCCGTGAACGCCGACTCCAACATCATTTCCAGGAGGCTGCGGGAGAGTTGGTGGCCCGTCACCATGGCCCAGGCCAAAGCGAGAGGGTCTCCCTCCTTACCCCCATGCAGCTCTTCCTAGACGGAGCAGCATTGTCCCCTGGGCGGTGGGGTGGGATGGCGCCTGGTGGCCGCTCACCTGCGCTTGATCTCGTCGGGGGGCCGCACCAGCTCACAGGCCGTGCCCAGCTTGGTGAGCACCGAGAAGACCTGCCCGCGCTCCTTCCAGGCCGCGTCGTCCCAGCCCTCCACCCCGCGCCACGTCACTGAGAAGATGATGTTGGTCAGCAGGTTGCACAGCTCCTCCTCGGGCATTTGCTAACGGCAAACAGAGCGTGAATCCAAGGTGCCAAGACCAAGCTTGGCAGTTGCCCTCTTGGGCAGCAGATCTCCAGGTCCCGGTGGGACATTTCGGGCTCTCCCGTGGGGGTGACTTACCTGGGGGTTGCTGGTGTTGGAGATGTTGTCACAGGGCAGCGTGTCCTGGTAGCTGCTTTCGTCAAGGACATTGGAGAGGCTGGAGCTCTTGCGAGCTCGCAGCCCCGGGAAGGGCTTGAAGGTCTCCAGAGGGGATGGGGTGCCGGGGCCGCTGGCCGGCGTCTGGTTCCCGCTCTCCGCCGTGGCGATGGAGCTGGTGCTGGCGAGGTCCAGCCCCAGGTCGAACGGAGAGGTGGAGAAGGGCGAGAGCGGCTGGTAGACGCTGTCAAACGGGAGGCTGTCCCCGGTGGGACCTTCCCCGTGGTCCCCGGGGTTGGAGGAAGAGCGGCTGGTCCGGTCTGAGGAGTCGAAGGACTTGAAGTTGTAGGAATGGAAGGACTTGAGGCGACCGGTCGGGGAGATAGAGTGGTCGGAGAAGCCCTCTGAGAGCTCGTGGTCCGAGGCCTCGTAGCCCAGTGGCAGGAAGACATCCAGCTCCTGCAGGTCGGCGGGCGGTGGGCTGGTGTCTCCCGGTGCCTCCTTGCCGGCCTCCTTGCCGGGGGAGTCCGGCTGCTGGAGGAGCTCGAGGCAGCCGCCGCTGCCCGAGATGCTGAGGCTGTGCTGGCGCGACTCGTAGGACTCCTTGACGTAGAGCTTGGTGAGCGTGTCCTGCCAGCCCGCCAGCTTCGCCAGCTGCTTCACCATGTCGTGCTGCGAGTAGATCAAGTGGAAGAGCTGCACGGAGGAGGGAAAGCAGCCACGGTCATCAAGGCAGCCCCTTGGGGGCAGGGGACCCTCTGAGGGACGTCGGGTGCCTGCTCCTGCCCGGCGCCCGCGGGCTCCGCTCACCTTACGGCAGAGATCGAGCCGCACGGTCAGCTCGGCGCGGTGGGACAGGTAGACGACGGCCACCAGGTCCTTGTAGCTGGGGGGATCTGTGGGCAAGAGCAGAGCGCGGTGGAGGGTGCTCCTGTCCTCCAAAAGCCACCAAAGGGACCCGCAACAGCCCCACGATTGTCTGAGCATCTTCAGAAGCTGCAAGGGTGGACCCACAGCAACCACCCCACCATGGATGGTGCAAGGAGTCTAGAAATAGGGTTCTTGTTGCAGCATATGGTACCTGCGCCAAGGACCTGCTCCGAGAGGCAGCGGAAGAGCAGCACGGAGCCGGGGACGTCACTGAGGTAGGCGATGAGCCCCTGGTAGCCGATGTCCTTCAGCTTCAGGCGGTTCTTGCTGCGCTCGGGGACCTTCTCATACTTGAGCATCTTGTAGAGGATCTGGAGAGGTGGAGAAGGGTGGATGGCTGTGAAATCCTACTGGCACAAAGCTCGTGGCTGCCATGAAGGCCCTGGCTCACCTTGAAGACCCTTTCTCGCACTTCATCCGAGAACTTCTTCTGCACCAGCAGCGCGAACAGGACCTCCACGCTGCCCGGCTCGAAGAGGAAGGCGAAGAGCTGCTCCTGGGCTGGCGAGCCCTTCAGCAGGCTGTGGATCACCTCCAGAGCCCCGCACACCTGTGGGCAATGGGGCCAACTGCAGACCTCCTCTACACACCTGGACACCGGCCAGGGCACGAGCACACGGTGCCAGCCTGGCATCTCGGCTGCTTTGGTCCGGACAGGCTTGAGCACAGCTCAAGCTGCTGTGGGGCTGGAGAGGTGGCTCTGGACCAGCTGTGCAGTGAGCCCATCGGTTCTCTGCCTGCCCCGCTGGTTGGGGTTTAAACCCCCTCCTGCCTGGCCACGACAACCCTTGGGCTCGGTGGGGTGGCTCGGGGCTGTACCTGCTGCTCGTCCTGCGCCGCGGCCACGTAGCTCAGCAAGCTCTGCATCTCCTCCGTGGAGAAGCTCCTGCAGAAGAAGTCCTTCACCAGGCTGAAGAGCGACGTCTGCACCGTCTTGACGTTATCGGAGGCGGTGGGCTTCTCCTTGGGGGTGCTGAGGGGTGAGACATGCTGGCGCTGGGCATGGGCACAGCCATCCACCCCGTCCTCAGGTCCCTCCTTCCAGGCTCTTGAGACTGTCACCTGGGCCAGCAGGATCCCAAATCCCAAACCTATGGTTTTTGGAGCCGATGGGTTGCTTGGGGTCTTACACGCCGAGGCAGAAATAGGGATGGCCTTGGGGCTATGGTGGGGTAGAAGATCCTACACCTGCCTCTGCTGCCCCATGCAGGTTGGAGAACCCAAGGTGCCCAGACCCTTGCTCACCTGTAGTAGGTCCGGATGGAGTCCAGGATGAACTGCACGCCGTATTTCTTGCGGATGCGCTGCTTGTGGTCCTTGACGATGTTGGCCAGGTACTGGATGTGACCTACGGAGCAGAGCCCACGCTGTGGGTCGCGCGGGTGGCACAAGGAACCTGGTGGGTGCCCGTGGGCAGCCCTGGACTCTCACTTAAGCGCACGGCGAAGTCGCTGTTGCTCCAGATGCGGAAGTCGAAGAGGAGGTGCTGGTAGAGGAGGTGGAGCAGGAGGCCGCTGCCCTCGGAGGCCACCTGCTCCATGAGCATCTGCGAAGCCACCAGCAGGCTCATGTCCAGCCGCGCACTGGGGACCTGCACGTGGGGGACAGAAGAGGCTGCAGCCCGGCCGCGGCACCCCGGCGCCTCGCGATGCCCGGCCCCGCGCACCTTCTGCAGCAGGGCCCCGATGATGGCCGGCCCGTGGCACTGCACCAGGCTCTCCTGGTTCACCGGGTGGTTCTGGATGAAGTTCTTCACCAGCAGCAGGAAGGCGGCCACGCTGTTCCTCTCCAGGCGGCTCTCTGGAAGGCACAGCGAGAGGGCAAACTCCAGCAGGGATGTGCAAGTGCAGCACTGCTGCACACATCCTTGCACAGGGCACCCCGATGACCCCAGGTGTTGTTGAGGATTTGGCTACGCTTTACAAGGAACCGCGTCTTCCATCCTCTCTGCAATCATTTCTGCTCCTTCACCTATTTCCCTCTAATTTGGCCAGAAACCCCCCAAATTTCTCCTATGACAGCGAAGATGTCTGCATGAGCCCAACCCCGCTATAAGACACCAGAGACTCCACACCAAGGGGAACCGGAGGAAGGCGGGCCCTGCTTGCTTGGGCCTAACTCACGCGTGCCAATGTCGGGAGAGGAAGGCAAGGGGCTCACCTGAGGACTTGCCCAGCGGGATGAGCATGCCCTGGGCGCTCCTGCAGGACGTCAGCTCGGGACCCACCAGCTCGTTGGCCTCCGGCTCGTCTCCGGCCTCCTCCGGCTCGGCCGCCACTTGCTCGAGCAGCGGCAGCAGCACCCCCATGCCGCCCACGCAGTTCACCACGTCCTGCGGGAGGGAGGATGGTGAGGGGCACCGCCTTTGCCTTCGGCCTCGCGCAAGGAGGACGCCGCGCAGCTGCCAGGAGAGGAGCAGCCACCAAGCCCACCTTGGGTTCCCGGCCCTGGAAACACTTGGAATCCACAGCTAGCAAAGTCCATGACCAACCTTATGTGATGAACACGCAGAAGGTCCCCCCAAACCTCCCATTTCTTCAGTCTACTTGCATTCCAGAAACAAAACCCTCCCCAAAACCCAGCCGGACAGGTCCCCCAGGTGCCACCACCACGCAGAGGTGGACGCAGGCGTCCCGGCCGTACCTTGACGTCCCAGTTGACCACGCGGTGCCCCGTGAGCCGCCCGTCGAAGCCGTGGTTGGGAGAGAGGTCCAGGCAGATGTTGTTCCTGCATGCCTGCGAGACGCCGCGGCCGCCGCGTGAGGGGACACACAGGGACAGCTGATGTCCCCACGGCCCCATGGCACATGCCCCTCACCTGCGGCGTGTAGTAGAGCAGCAGCTTGCTGCCCAGCTCCCCCAGATCGCCCTCCAGCTTCAGCGGCGAGGCCACGTTGGGCCCTGGGGGCAGGAGAGCGGTGGTGAGGAGGCGCCCCGAGCCCCGTCGCCGCGCCGCCGTCCCAACGTACCCGCGGCGAAGAGCGCCTTGACCTGCGCCTGCTGCAGGGCTTCGTAGAAGATGGCCACGGAGCCCAGGTGGCCCTCGAGGGACGTGGGGGTGCCCCACTCGGCGTCCTGGCTGCCGGCGGCCGCCGTGGCCACGACGCCCTCGGTGGGCGGCTGCAGCGGCGTCCAGGCACGGGCGCCCGGCGAGGCGGGGAAGGACTGCGA